>NW_024102699.1:0-150124 GCF_013122585.1 Styela clava
CTGCACGCAGCTCTAGTTATTATTATTTATTTTATTATTATTTTTTTTTCAAATTGGTCCTACAAACTTGAAATTCACCTCAAATGTGCAGAAGTTCTCAGCTAGCAATAAAATGCAAATTTTATGCATGACTGACCACGCTTTCACGCTCCAGTGAGCAAAACGCGTATTCAGTTTTTTTGCGATTTCTCAAAATTGATACATGGTATTGGGTTGAAATTCATAACAATGATTAATGGACATGTTCCGGATACAATATGTCAAGGATACGCATGAGTGACCTCGGCGATACGCTCCAGTGAGCAATATAGGATTTTACATTTTCATCTTCTTCTCGAGAACGACACTACTTAGAGACTTGAAATTTACATCACATGCAGATAATAAGTCCCCCATCATAAATTGCAAATTTTATGCATGACTGACCACGCTTTCACGCTCCAGTGAGCAAAACGCGTTTTCAGTTTTTTTGCGATTTCTCAAAATTGATACATGCTATTGGGTTGAAATTCATAACAATGATTAATGGACATGTTCCGGATACGACATGTCAAGGATACGCATGAGTGACCTCGGCCGATACGCTCCAGTGGAGCAACTATAGGATTTTACATTTTCATACTTCTCCTCGACAACGACACCTACCTTAGAGACTGAAATTCACATCACATGCAGATAATAAGTCCCTCATCATAAATTGCAAATTTTATGCATGACCGACCACGCGTTCACGCTCCAGTGAGCAAAACGGCGTCTTCAGTTTTTTTTACGCGGGAAGCCTGTTAAAGCTGCACGCAGCATCTAATTAGGCTTCCCGCTGCTTGTCAGCAGGGAACCTATTGTACTCCTGTGTTTTATTATTATTAGGCTTCCCGCTGCTTGTCAGCAGAGAACCTATTGTATTCCTGTGCTTTATTATTATTTATTAGGCTTCCCGCTGCTTGTCAGCAGGGAACCTATTGTATTCCTGTGTTTATTATTTTATTATTATTATTATTATTATTATTATTATTATTATTTTTTTTTTTCAAATTGGTCCTACAAACTTGAAATTCACCTCAAATGTGCGGAAGTTCTCATCTAGCAATAAAATGCAAATTTTATGCATGACTGACCTCGCTTTCACGCTCCAGTGAGCAAAACGCCGTATTCAGTTTTTTCGCGATTTCTCAGAATTGATACATGGTATTGGGTTGAAATTCATAACAATGATTAATGGACATGTTCCGGATACAATATGTCAAGATACGCATGACTGACCTCGCGATACGCTCCAGTGAGCAACATAGGATTTTACATTTTCATCTTCTTCTCGAGAACGACACTACTTAGAGACTTGAAATTTACAGCACATGCAGATAATAAGTCCCCCATCCATAATTTGCAAAATTTTATGCCATGACTGACCACGCTTTCACGCTCCAGTGAGCAAAACGCGTCTTCAGTTTTTTTGCGATTTTTCAAAATTTATACATGCTATTGGGTTGAAATTCATAACAATGATTAATGGACATGTTCCGGATACGATATGTCAAGGATACGCATGAGTGACCTCGGCGATACGCTCTGATGAGCAATATAGGATTTTACACTTTCATCTTCTTCTCCAGAACGACACTACTTAGAGACTCGAAATTTACATCACACGCAGATAATAAGTCCCCATCATAAATTGCAAATTTTATGCATGACTGACCACGCTTTCACGCTCCAGTGAACAAACGCGTTTTCAGTTTTTTGCGATTTCTCAAAATTGATACATGCTATTGGGTTGCAATTCATAACAATGATTAATGGACATGATCCGGATACGACATATCAAGGATACGCATGAGTGACCTCGGCGATACGCTCCAGTGAGCAATATAGGATTTTACATTTTCATCTTCTCCTCGAGAACGACACTACTTCGAGACTTGAAATTTACATCACATGCAGATAATGAATCCCCCATCATAAACTGCAAATTTTATGCATGACTGACCACGCTTTCACGCTCAAGTGAGCAAAACGCGTCTTCAGCTTTTTTTACGCGGGAAGCCTGTTAAAGCTGCACGCAGCTCTAGTTATTATTTATTTATTATTATTATTATTATTATTATTAGGCTTCCCGCTGCTTGTCAGCAGGGAACCTATTGTATTCCTGTGTTTTATTATTATTATTATTTATTTATTATTATTATTATTTATTTTTATTATTTTTTTTTTCAAATTGGTCCTACAAACTTGAAATTCACCTCAAATGTGCAGAAGTTCTCAGCTAGCAATAAAATGCAAATTTTATGCATGACTGACCACGCTTTCACGCTCCAGTGAGCAAAACGCGTCTTCAGTTTTTTTGCGATTTCTCAAAATTGATACATGGTATTGGGTTGAAATTCATAACAATGATTAATGGACATGTTCCGGAAACAATATGTCAAGGATACGCATGAGTGACCTCGGCGATACGCTCCAGTGAGCGATATAGGATTTTACATTTTCATCTTCTTCTCGAGAACGACACTACTTAGAGACTTGAAATATACATCACATGCAGACAATTATTACCCCATCATAATTTGCAAATTCTATGCATGACTGACCAAGCTTTCACGCTCCAGAGAGCAAAACGCGTTTTCAGTTTTTTTGCGATTTCTCAAAATTGATACATGGTATTGGGTTGAAATTCATAACAATGATTAATGGACATGTTCCGGAAACAATATGTCAAGGATACGCATGAGTGACCTCGGCGATACGCTCCAGTGAGCAATATAGGATTTTACATTTTCATCTTCTTCTCGAGACCGACACTACTTAGAGACTTGAAATATAAATCACATGCAGACAATTAGTCCCCCATCATAATTTGCAAATTCTATGCTTGACTGACCAAGCTTTCACGCTCCAGAGAGCAAAACGCGTTTTCAGTTTTTTTGCGATTTTTTAAAATTGATACATGCTATTGGGTTGAAATTCCTAACAATGATTAATGGACATGTCCCGGATACGACATGTCATGGATACGCATGAGTGACCTCGGCGATACGCTCCAGTGAGCAATATAGGATTTTACATTTTCATCTTCTCCTCGACAACGACACTACTTAGAGACTTGAAATTCGCATCACATGCAGATAATAAGTCCCTCATCATAAATTGCAAATTTTATGCATGACCGACCACGCGTTCACGCTCCAGTGAGCAAAACGCGTCTTCAGTTTTTTTTACGCGGGAAGCCTGTTAAAGCTGCACGCAGATCTAATTAGGCTTCCCGCTGCTTGTCAGCAGGGAACCTATTGTACTCCTGTGTTTTATTATTATTAGGCTTCCCGCTGCTTGTCAGCAGGGAACCTATTGTATTCCTGTGCTTTATTATTATTTATTAGGCTTCCCGCTGCTTGTCAGCAGGGAACCTATTGTATTCCTGTGTTTTATTATTATTTATTATTATTATTATTATTATTATTATTATTATTTTTTTTTTTTCAAATTGGTCCTACAAACTTGAAATTCACCTCAAATGTGCGGAAGTTCTCATCTAGCAATAAAATGCAAATTTTATGCATGACTGACCACGCTTTCACGCTCCAGTGAGCAAAACGCGTATTCAGTTTTTTCGCGATTTCTCAGAATTGATACATGGTATTGGGTTGAAATTCATAACAATGATTAATGGACATGTTCCGGATACAATATGTCAAGGATACGCATGACTGACCTCGGC
The DNA here is from genome assembly GCF_013122585.1 of Styela clava. Taxonomy (NCBI): domain Eukaryota; kingdom Metazoa; phylum Chordata; class Ascidiacea; order Stolidobranchia; family Styelidae; genus Styela; species Styela clava. The sequence continues at coordinate 3,710 of NW_024102699.1, forward strand.
GATACGCTCCAGTGAGCAACATAGGATTTTACATTTTCATCTTCTTCTCGAGAACGACACTACTTAGAGACTTGAAATTTACAGCACATGCAGATAATAAGTCCCCCATCATAATTTGCAAATTTTATGCATGACTGACCACGCTTTCACGCTCCAGTGAGCAAAACGCGTCTTCAGTTTTTTTGCGATTTTTCAAAATTTATACATGCTATTGGGTTGAAATTCATAACAATGATTAATGGACATGTTCCGGATACGATATGTCAAGGATACGCATGAGTGACCTCGGCGATACGCTCTGATGAGCAATATAGGATTTTACACTTTCATCTTCTTCTCCAGAACGACACTACTTAGAGACTCGAAATTTACATCACACGCAGATAATAAGTCCCCCATCATAAATTGCAAATTTTATGCATGACTGACCACGCTTTCACGCTCCAGTGAACAAAACGCGTTTTCAGTTTTTTTGCGATTTCTCAAAATTGATACATGCTATTGGGTTGCAATTCATAACAATGATTAATGGACATGTTCCGGATACGACATATCAAGGATACGCATGAGTGACCTCGGCGATACGCTCCAGTGAGCAATATAGGATTTTACATTTTCATCTTCTCCTCGAGAACGACACTACTTCGAGACTTGAAATTTACATCACATGCAGATAATGAATCCCCCATCATAAACTGCAAATTTTATGCATGACTGACCACGCTTTCACGCTCAAGTGAGCAAAACGCGTCTTCAGCTTTTTTTACGCGGGAAGCCTGTTAAAGCTGCACGCAGCTCTAGTTATTATTTATTTATTATTATTATTATTATTATTATTAGGCTTCCCGCTGCTTGTCAGCAGGGAACCTATTGTATTCCTGTGTTTTATTATTATTATTATTTATTGGACACGTAGTGGACATAACGATCGTTTCAATATTATGTTGTTGTTGTTCTTGTTCTTGTTATCCTTGTTGTTGTTGTTCTTTGACACGTTTTTAAAAAGTCGCTTTTCTCTTCGAATACTGGACCAATTGCTTTGAAATTTTCAGTGGTTGAAGATAAAATTTTTCTCCAGAAGGCTATTACTTTTTTTTTCGCTATGACGTCATCAAAATTATTGCCATTGGGTGGCGCTACGTGTCCATATATTTGAGCATAGCTCTCTTGTTTATTATTATTATTATTTATTTTTATTATTTTTTTTTTCAAATTGGTCCTACAAACTTGAAATTCACCTCAAATGTGCAGAAGTTCTCAGCTAGCAATAAAATGCAAATTTTATGCATGACTGACCACGCTTTCACGCTCCAGTGAGCAAAACGCGTCTTCAGTTTTTTTGCGATTTCTCAAAATTGATACATGGTATTGGGTTGAAATTCATAACAATGATTAATGGACATGTTCCGGAAACAATATGTCAAGGATACGCATGAGTGACCTCGGCGATACGCTCCAGTGAGCGATATAGGATTTTACATTTTCATCTTCTTCTCGAGAACGACACTACTTAGAGACTTGAAATATACATCACATGCAGACAATTATTACCCCATCATAATTTGCAAATTCTATGCATGACTGACCAAGCTTTCACGCTCCAGAGAGCAAAACGCGTTTTCAGTTTTTTTGCGATTTCTCAAAATTGATACATGCTATTGGGTTGAAATTCCTAACAATGATTAATGGACATGTTCCGGATACGATATGTCAAGGATACGCATGAGTGACCTCGGCGATACGCTCCAGTGAGCAATATAGGATTTTACATTTTCATCTTCTCCTCGACAACGACACTACTTAGAGACTTGAAATTCACATCACATGCAGATAATAAGTCCCTCATCATAAATTGCAAATTTTATGCATGACCGACCACGCGTTCACGCTCCAGTGAGCAAAACGCGTCTTCAGTTTTTTTTTACGCGGGAAGCCTGTTAAAGCTGCACGCAGCTCTAATTAGGCTTCCCGCTGCTTGTCAGCAGGGAACCTATTGTATTCCTGTGTTTTATTATTATTATTATTTATTTATCATTATTTATTTATTATTATTTATTTATTATTATTATTATTAATTTTTATTATTTTTTTTTTCAAATTGGTCCTACAAACTTGAAATTCACCTCAAATGTGCAGAAATTCTCAGCTAGCAATAAAATGCAAATTTTATGCATGACTGACCACGCTTTCACGCTCCAGTGAGCAAAACGCGTTTTCAGTTTTTTTGCGATTTCTCAAAATTGATACAAGCTATTGGGTTGAAATTCGTAACAATGATTAATGGACATGTTCCGGATACGATATGTCAAGAATACGCATGAGTGACCTCGGCGATACGCTCCAGTGAGCAATACATGATTTTACATTTTCATCTTCTTCTTGAGAACGACACTACTTAGAGACTTGAAATTCACATCACATGCAGATAATAAGTCCCCCATCATAAATTGCAAATTTTATGCATGACTGACCAAGCTTTCACGCTCCAGTGGACAAAACGCGTTTTCAGTTTTTTTGCGATCTCTCAAAATTGATACATGCTATTTGGTTGAAATTCATAACAATGATTAATGGACATGTTCCGGATACGATATGTCAAGGATACGCATGAGTGACCTCAGCGATAAGCTCCAGTGAGCAATATAGGATTTTACATTTTCATCTTCTCCTCGACAACGACACTACTTAGAGACTTGAAATTCACATCACATGCAGATAATAAGTCCCTCATCATAAATTGCAAATTTTATGCATGACCGACCACGCGTTCACGCTCCAGTGAGCAAAACGCGTCTTCAGTTTTTTTTACGCGGGAAGCCTGTTAAAGCTGCACGCAGCTCTAATTAGGCTTCCCGCTGCTTGTCAGCAGGGAACCTATTGTACTCCTGTGTTTTATTATTATTAGGCTTCCCGCTGCTTGTCAGCAGGGAACCTATTGTATTCCTGTGCTTTATTATTATTTATTAGGCTTCCCGCTGCTTGTCAGCAGGGAACCTATTGTATTCCTGTGTTTTATTATTATTTATTATTATTAGGCTTCCCGCTGCTTGTCAGCAGGGAACCTATTGTATTCCTGTGTTTTATTATTATTATTTATTTATTATTATTATTATTATTATTATTTATTTTTATTATTTTTTTTTCAAATTGGTCCTACAAACTTGAAATTCACCTCAAATGTGCAGAAGTTCTCAGCTAGCAATAAAATGCAAATTTTATGCATGACTGACAACGCTTTCACGCTCCAGTGAGCAAAACGCGTTTTCAGTTTTTTTGCGATTTCTCAAAATTGATACATGCTATTGGGTTGAAATTCATAACAATGATTAATGGACATTTTTCGGATACAATATGTCAAAGATACGCATGAGTGACCTCGGCGATACGCTCCAGTGAGCAATATAGGATTTTACATTTTCATCTTCTTCTCGAGAACGACACTACTTAGAGACTTGAAATTTACATCACATGCAGATAATGAGTCCCCCATCATAAATTGCAAATTTTATGCATGACTGACCACGCTTTCACGCTCCAGTGAGCAAAACGCGTCTCCAGTTTTTTTGCAATTTCTCAAAATTGATACATGCTATTGGGTTGAAATTCATAACAATGATTGATGGACATGTTCCGGATACGCTATGTCAAGGATACGCGTGAGTGACCTTGGCGATACGCTCCAGTGAGCAATATAGGATTTTACATTTTCATCTTCTTCTCGAGAACGACACTACTTAGAGACTTGAAATTTACATCACATGCGGATAATAAGTCCCCCATCATAAATTGCAAATTTTATGCATGACTGACCACGCTTTCACGCTCCAGTGAGCAAAACGCGTCTTCAGTTTTTTTTACGCGGGAAGCCTGTTAAAGCTGCACGCAGCTCTAGTTATTAGGCTTCCCGCTGCTTGTCAGCAGGGAACCTATTGTATTCCTGTGTTTTATTATTATTATTTATTTATTATTATTATTATTATTATTATTATTATTATTTTTTTTTTTTCAAATTGGTCCTACAAACTTGAAATTCACCTCAAATGTGCAGAATTTCTCAGCTAGCAATAAAATGCAAATTTTATGCATGACTGACCACGCTATCACGCTCCAGTGAGCAAAACGTGTCTTCAGTTTTTTTGCGATTTCTCAAAATTGATACATGGTATTGGGTTGAAATTCATAACAATGAATAATGGACATGTTCCGGATACAATATTTCAAGGATACGCATGAGTGACCTCGGCGATACGCTCCAGTGAGCAATATAGGATTTTACATTTTCATCTTCTCCTCGAGAACGACGTCCCTTAGAGACTTGAAATTTACATCACATGCAGACAATGATTCCCCCATCATAGTTTGCAAATTTTATGCATGACTGACCACGCTTTCACGCTCCAGTGAGCAAAACGCGTTTTCAGTTTTTTTGCGATTTCTCAAAATTGATACATGCTATTGGGTTGAAATTCATAACAATGATTAATGGACATGTTCCGGATACGACATGTCAAGGATACGCATGAGTGAGCTCGGCGATACGCTCCAGTGAGCAATATAGGATTTCACATCTTCATCTTCTTCTCGAGAACGACACTACTTAGAGACTTGAAATTTAAATCACATGCAGATAATAAGACCACCATCATAAACTGCAAATTTTATGCATGACTGACCACGCTTTCACGCTCCAGTGAGCAAAACGCATCTTCAGTTTTTTTGCGATTTCTCAAAATTGATACATGCTATTGGGTTGAAATTCATAACAATGATTAATAGACATGTTCCGGATACGATATGTCAAGGATACGCATGAGTGACCTCGGCGATACGCTCAAGTGAGCAATATAGGATTTTACATTTTCATCTTCTTCTCGACAACGACAATACTTAGAGACTTGAAATTTACATCACATGCAGATAATAAGTCCCCCATCATAAATTGCAAATTTTATGCATGACTGACCACGCTTTCACGCTCCAGTGAGCAAAACGCGTCTTCAGTTTTTTTTACGCGGGAAGCCTGTTAAAGCTGCACGCAGCTCTAGTTATTATTATTATTATTTTTTTTTCAAATTGGTCCTACAAACTTGAAATTTACCTCAAATGTGCAGAAGTTCTCAGCTAGCAATAAAATGCAAATTTTATGCATGACTGACCACGCTTTCACGCTCCAATGAGCAAAACGCGTATTCAGTTTTTTTGCGATTTCTCGAAATTGATACATGGTATTGGGTTGAAATCCATAACAATGATTAATGGACATGTTCCGGATACAATATGTCAAGGATACGCATGACTGACCTCGGCGATACGCTCCAGTGAGCAACATAGGATTTTACATTTTCATCTTCTTCTCGAGAACGACACTACTTAGAGACTTGAAATTTACAGCACATGCAGATAATAAGTCCCCCATCATAATTTGCGAATTTTATGCATGACTGACCACGCTTTCACGCTCCAGTGAGCAAAACGCGTCTTCAGTTTTTTTGCGATTTCTCAAAATTTATACATGCTATTGGGTTGAAATTCATAACAATGATTAATGGACATGTTCCGGATACGATATGTCAAGGATACGCATGAGTGACCTCGGCGATACGCTCTGGTGAGCAATATAGGATTTTACACTTTCATCTCCTTCTCGAGAACGACACTACTTAGTGACTTCAAATTTACATCACATGCAGATAATAAGTCCCCCATCATAAATTGCAAATTTTATGCATGACTGACTACGCTTTCACGCTCCAGTGAGCAAAACGCGTCTTCAGTTTATTTGAGATTTCTCAATATTGATACATGCTATTGGGTTGAAATTCATAACAATGATTAATGGACATTATCCGGATACGATATGTCAAGGATACGCATGAGTGATCTCGGCGATACGCTCCAGTGAGCAATATAGGATTATACATTTTCATCTTCTTCTCGACAACGACACTACTTAGAGACTTGAAATTTACAACACATGCAGATAATATGTCCCCCATCATAAATTGCAAATTTTATGCATGACTGACCACGCGTTCACGCTCCAGTGAGCAAAACGCGTCTTCAGTTTTTTTTACGCGGGAAGCCTGTTAAAGCTGCACGCAGCTCTAGTTAGGCTTCCCGCTGCTTGTCAGCAGGGAACCTATTGTACTCCTGTGTTTTATTATTATTAGGCTTCCCGCTGCTTGTCAGCAGGGAACCTATTGTATTCCTGTGTTTTATTATTAGGCTTCCCGCTGCTTGTCAGCAGGGAACCTATTGTATTCCTGTGTTTTATTATTATTATTTATTTATTATTATTATTATTATTATTATTATTTTTTTTTCAAATTGGTCCTACAAACTTGAGATTTAACCTCAAATGTGCAGAAGTTCTCAACTAGCAATAAAATGCAAATTTTATGCATGACTGACCACGCTTTCAAGCTCCAATGAGCAAAACGCGTATTCAGTTTTTTTGCGATTTCTCGAAATTGATACATGGTATTGGGTTGAAATTCATAACAATGATTAATGGACATGTTCCGGATACGATATGTCAAGGATACGCATGAGTGATCTCGGCGATACGCTCCAGTGAGCAATATAGGATTTTACATTTTCATCTTCTTCTCGAGAACGACACTACTTAGAGACTTGGAATTTACATCACATGCAGACAATAAGTCCCCCGTCATAGTTTGCAAATTTTATGCATGACTGACCACGCTTTCACGCTCCAGTGAGCAAAACGCGTTTTCAGTTTTTTTGCGATTTCTCAAAATTGATACATGCTATTGGGTTGAAATTCATAACAATGATTAATGGACATGTTCCGAATACGACATGTCAAGGATACGCATGAGTGACCTCGGCGATACGCTCCAGTGAGCAATATAGGATTTCACATTTCATCTTCTTCTCGAGAACGACACTACTTAGAGACTTGAAATTTACATCACATGCAGATAATAAGTCCCCCATCGTAAACTGCAAATTTTATGCATGACTGACCACGCTTTCACGCTCCAGTGAACAAAACGCGTCTTCAGTTTTTTTACGCGGGAAGCCTGTTAAAGCTGCACGCAGCTCTAGTTATTTATTATTATTATTATTAGGCTTCCCGCTGCTTCTCAGCAGGGAACCTATTGTATTCCTGTGTTTTATTATTATTATTTATTATTATTATTATTATTATTTATTTTTATTATTTTTTTTTCAAATTGGTCCTACAAACTTGAAATTCACCTCAAATGTGCAGAAGTTCTCAGCTAGCAATAAAATGCAAATTTTATGCATGACTGACCACGCTTTCACGCTCCAGTGAGCAAAACGCGTTTTCAGTTTTTTTGCGATTTCTCAAAATTGATACATGCTATTGGGTTGAAATTCATAGCAATGATTAATAGACATTTTTCGGATACAATATGTCAAGGATACGCATGAGTGACCTCAGCGATACGCTCCAGTGAGCAATATAGGATTTTACATTTTCATCTTCTCCTCGAGAACGACACTACTTAGAGACTTGAAATTTACATCACATGCAGATATTAGGACCTTCATCATAAATTGCAAATTTTATGCATGACTGACCACGATTTCACGCTCCAGTGAGCAAAACGCGTTTTCAGTTTTTTTGCAATTTCTCAAAATTGATATATGCTATTGGGTTGAAATTCATACCAATGATTAATGGACATGTTCCGGATACGATATGTCAAGGATACGCATGAGTGACCTCGGCGATACGCTCCAGTGAGCAATATAGGATTTTACATTTTCATCTCCTTCTCGAGAACGACACTACTTAGAGACTTGAAATTTACATCACATGCAGATAATAAGTCCACCATCATAAATTGCAAATTTTATGCATGACTGACCAAGCTTTCACGCTCCAGTGAGCAAAACGCGTCTCCAGTTTTTTTGCGATTTCTCAAAATTGATACATGGTATTGGGTTGAAATTCTTAACAATGATTAATGGACATGTTCCGGATACGACATGTCAAGGATACGCATGAGTGACCTCGGCGATACGCTCCAGTGAGCAATATAGGATTTTACGTTTTCATCTTCTTCTCGAGAACGACACTACTTAGAGACTTGAAATTTACATCACATGCAGATAATAATTCCCCCATCATAAATTGCAAATTTTATGCATGACTGACCACGCTTTCACGCTCCAGTGAGCAAAACACGTCTTCAGTTTTTTTTACGCGGGAAGCCTGTTAAAGCTGCACGCGGCTCTAGTTATTATTATTATTATTTTTTTTTCAAATTGGTCCTACAAACTTGAAATTCACCTCAAATGTGCGGAAGTTCTCATCTAGCAATAAAATGCAAATTTTATGCATGACTGACCACGCTTTCACGCTCCAGTGAGCAAAACGCGTATTCAGTTTTTTCGCGATTTCTCAGAATTGATACATGGTATTGGGTTGAAATTCATAACAATGATTAATGGACATATTCCGGATACAATATGTCAAGGATACGCATGACTGACCTCGGCGATACGCTCCAGTGAGCAACATAGGATTTTACATTTTCATCTTCTTCTCGAGAACGACACTACTTAGAGACTTGAAATTTACAGCACATGCAGATAATAAGTCCCCCATCATAATTTGCGAATTTTATGCATGACTGACCACGCTTTCACGCTCCAGTGAGCAAAACGCGTATTCAGTTTTTTTGCGATTTCTCAAAATTTATACATGCTATTGGGTTGAAATTCATAACAATGATTAATGGACATGTTCCGGATACGATATGTCAAGGATACGCATGAGTGACCTCGGCGATACGCTCTGGTGAGCAATATAGGATTTTACACTTTCATCTTCTTCTCGAGAACGACACTACTTAGAGACTTGAAATTTACATCACATGCAGATAATAAGTCACCCATCATAATTTGCAAATTTTATGCATGACTGACCACGCTTTCACGCTCCAGTGAGCAAAACGCGTCTTCAGTTTTTTTGCAATTTCTCAAAATTTATACATGCTATTGGGTTGAAATTCATAACAATGATTAATGGACATGTTCCGGATACGATATGTCAAGGATACGCATGAGTGACCTCGGCGATACGCTCCAGTGAGCAATATAGGATTTTACACTTTCATCTTCTTCTCGAGAACGACTTTACTTAGAGACTAGAAATTTACATCACATGCAGATAATAAGTCCCCCATCATAATTTGCAAATTTTATGCATGACTGACCACGCTTTCACGCTCCAGTGAGCAAAACGCGTCTTCAGTTTTTCTTACGCGGGAAGCCTGTTAAAGCTGCACGCAGCTCTAGTTAGGCTTCCCGCTGCTTGTCAGCAGGGAACCTATTGTATTCCTGTGTTTTATTATTATTAGGCTTCCCGCTGCTTGTCAGCAGGGAACCTATTGTATTCCTGTGTTTTATTATTATTATTATTATTATTATTTATTTATTATTATTATTATTTATTTTTATTATTTTTTTTTCAAATTGGTCCTACAAACTTGAAATTCACCTCAAATGTGCAGAAGTTCTCAGCTAGCAATAAAATGCAAATTTTATGCATGACTGACCACGCTTTCACGCTCCAGTGAGCAAAACGCGTTTTCAGTTTTTTTGCGATTTCTCAAAATTAATACATGCTATTGGGTTGAAATTCATAACAATGATTAATGGACATGTTCCGGATACGATATGTCAAGGTTACGCATGAGTGACCTCGGCGATACGCTCCAGTGAGCAATATAGGATTTTACATTTTCATCTTCTCCTCGAGAACGACACTACTTAGAGACTTGAAATTTACATCACATGCAGATAATAAGTCCTCCATCATAAATTGCAAATTTTATGCATGACTGACCACGTTTTCACGCTCCAGTGAGCAAAACGCGTTTTCAGTTTTTTTGCAATTTCTCAAAATTGATATATGCTATTGGGTTGAAATTCATACCAATGATTAATGGACATGTTCCGGATACGATATGTCAAGGATACGCATGAGTGACCTCGGCGATACGCTCCAGTGAGCAATATAGGATTTTACATTTTCATCTCCTTCTCGAGAACGACACTACTTAGAGACTTGAAATTTACATCACATGCAGATAATAAGTCCACCATCATAAATTGCAAATTTTATGCATGACTGACCAAGCTTTCACGCTCCAGTGAGCAAAACGCGTCTCCAGTTTTTTTGCGATTTCTCAAAATTGATACATGGTATTGGGTTGAAATTCTTAACAATGATTAATGGACATGTTCCGGATACGACATGTCAAGGATACGCATGAGTGACCTCGGCGATACGCTCCAGTGAGCAATATAGGATTTTACGTTTTCATCTTCTTCTCGAGAACGACACTACTTAGAGACTTGAAATTTACATCACATGCAGATAATAATTCCCCCATCATAAATTGCAAATTTTATGCATGACTGACCACGCTTTCACGCTCCAGTGAGCAAAACACGTCTTCAGTTTTTTTTACGCGGGAAGCCTGTTAAAGCTGCACGCGGCTCTAGTTATTATTATTATTATTTTTTTTTCAAATTGGTCCTACAAACTTGAAATTCACCTCAAATGTGCGGAAGTTCTCATCTAGCAATAAAATGCAAATTTTATGCATGACTGACCACGCTTTCACGCTCCAGTGAGCAAAACGCGTATTCAGTTTTTTCGCGATTTCTCAGAATTGATACATGGTATTGGGTTGAAATTCATAACAATGATTAATGGACATATTCCGGATACAATATGTCAAGGATACGCATGACTGACCTCGGCGATACGCTCCAGTGAGCAACATAGGATTTTACATTTTCATCTTCTTCTCGAGAACGACACTACTTAGAGACTTGAAATTTACAGCACATGCAGATAATAAGTCCCCCATCATAATTTGCGAATTTTATGCATGACTGACCACGCTTTCACGCTCCAGTGAGCAAAACGCGTATTCAGTTTTTTTTGCGATTTCTCAAAATTTATACATGCTATTGGGTTGAAATTCATAACAATGATTAATGGACATGTTCCGGATACGATATGTCAAGGATACGCATGAGTGACCTCGGCGATACGCTCTGGTGAGCAATATAGGATTTTACACTTTCATCTTCTTCTCGAGAACGACACTACTTAGAGACTTGAAATTTACATCACATGCAGATAATAAGTCACCCATCATAATTTGCAAATTTTATGCATGACTGACCACGCTTTCACGCTCCAGTGAGCAAAACGCGTCTTCAGTTTTTTTGCAATTTCTCAAAATTTATACATGCTATTGGGTTGAAATTCATAACAATGATTAATGGACATGTTCCGGATACGATATGTCAAGGATACGCATGAGTGACCTCGGCGATACGCTCCAGTGAGCAATATAGGATTTTACACTTTCATCTTCTTCTCGAGAACGACTTTACTTAGAGACTAGAAATTTACATCACATGCAGATAATAAGTCCCCCATCATAATTTGCAAATTTTATGCATGACTGACCACGCTTTCACGCTCCAGTGAGCAAAACGCGTCTTCAGTTTTTCTTACGCGGGAAGCCTGTTAAAGCTGCACGCAGCTCTAGTTAGGCTTCCCGCTGCTTGTCAGCAGGGAACCTATTGTATTCCTGTGTTTTATTATTATTAGGCTTCCCGCTGCTTGTCAGCAGGGAACCTATTGTATTCCTGTGTTTTATTATTATTATTATTATTATTATTTATTTATTATTATTATTATTTATTTTTATTATTTTTTTTTCAAATTGGTCCTACAAACTTGAAATTCACCTCAAATGTGCAGAAGTTCTCAGCTAGCAATAAAATGCAAATTTTATGCATGACTGACCACGCTTTCACGCTCCAGTGAGCAAAACGCGTTTTCAGTTTTTTTGCGATTTCTCAAAATTAATACATGCTATTGGGTTGAAATTCATAACAATGATTAATGGACATGTTCCGGATACGATATGTCAAGGTTACGCATGAGTGACCTCGGCGATACGCTCCAGTGAGCAATATAGGATTTTACATTTTCATCTTCTCCTCGAGAACGACACTACTTAGAGACTTGAAATTTACATCACATGCAGATAATAAGTCCTCCATCATAAATTGCAAATTTTATGCATGACTGACCACGTTTTCACGCTCCAGTGAGCAAAACGCGTCTTCAGTTCTTTTGCGATTTCTCAATATTGATACATGCTATTGGGTTGAAATTCATAACAATGATTAATGGACATGTTCCGGATACGATATGTCAAGGATACGCATGAGTGACTTCGGCGATACGCTCCAGTGAGCAATATAGGATTTTACATTTTCGTCCTATTCTCGAGAACGACACTACTTAGAGACTTGAAATTTACATCACATGCAGATAATAAGTCCCCCATCATAAATTGCCAATGTAATTCAGGACTGACCACGCTTTCACGCTCCAGTGAGTAAAACGCGTCTTCAGTTTTTTTTACGCGGGAAGCCTGTTAAAGCTGCACGCAGCTCTAGTTATTAGGCTTCCCGCTGCTTGTCAGCAGGGAACCTATTGTATTCCTGTGTTTTATTATTATTATTATTATTATTATTTATTTATTATTATTATTATTTATTTTTATTATTTTTTTTTCAAATTAGTCCTACAAACTTGAAATTCACCTCAAATGTGCAGAAGTTCTCAGCTAGCAATAAAATGCAAATTTTATGCATGACTGACCACGCTTTCACGCTCCAGTGAGCAAAACGCGTTTTCAGTTTTTTTGCGATTTCTCAAAATTAATACATGCTATTGGGTTGAAATTCATAACAATGATTAATGGACATGTTCCGGATACGATATGTCAAGGTTACGCATGAGTGACCTCGGCGATACGCTCCAGTGAGCAATATAGGATTTTACATTTTCACCTTCTCCTCGAGAACGACACTACTTAGAGACTTGAAATTTACATCACATGCAGATAATAAGTCCTCCATCATAAATTGCAAATTTTATGCATGACTGACCACGTTTTCACGCTCCAGTGAGCAAAACGCGTCTTCAGTTTTTTTGCGATTTCTCAATATTGATACATGCTATTGGGTTGAAATTCATAACAATGATTAATGGACATGTTCCGGATACGATATGTCAAGGATACGCATGAGTGACTTCGGCGATACGCTCCAGTGAGCAATATAGGATTTTACATTTTCGTCTTCTTCTCGAGAACGACACTACTTAGAGACTTGAAATTTACATCACATGCAGATAATAAGTCCCCCATCATAAATTGCAAATGTAATGCAGGACTGACCACGCTTTCACGCTCCAGTGAGTAAAACGCGTCTTCAGTTTTTTTTACGCGGGAAGCCTGTTAAAGCTGCACGCAGCTCTAGTTATTATTATTATTATTATTATTTATTTATTATTATTATTATTTATTTTTATTATTTTTTTTTTCAAATTAGTCCTACAAACTTGAAATTCACCTCAAATGTGCAGAAGTTCTCAGCTAGCAATAAAATGCAAATTTTATGCATGACTGACCACGCTTTCACGCTCCAGTGAGCAAAACGCGTTTTCAGTTTTTTTGCGATTTCTCAAAATTGACACATGATATTGGGTTGAAATTCATACCAATGATTAATGGACATGTTCTGGATACGATATGTCAAGGATACGCATGAGTGACCTCGGCGATACGCTCCAGTCAGCAATATAGGATTTAACATTTTCATCTTCTTCTCGAGAACGACACTACTTAGAGACTTGAAATTTACATCACATGCAGATAATGAGTCCCCCATCATAAATTGCAAATTTTATGCATGACTGACTACGCTTTCACGCTCCAGTGAGCAAAACGCGTCTTCAGTTTTTTTGCGATTTCTCAAAATTGATACATGCTATTGGGTTGAAATTCATAACAATGATTAATGGACATGTTCCGGATACGATATGTCAAGGATACGCATGAGTGACCTCGGCGATACGCTCCAGTGAGCAATATAGGAATTTACATTTTCATCTTCTTCTCGAGAACGACACTACTTAGAGACTTCAAATTTACATCACATGCAGATAATAAGTCCCCCATCATAAATTGCAAATTTTATGCATGACTGACCACGCTTTCACGCTCCAGTGAGCAAAACGCCTCTTCAGTTTTTTTGGGATTTCTCAAAATTGATACATGGTATTGGGTTGAAATTCATAACAATGATTAATGGACATGTTCCGGATACAATATGTCAAGGATACGCATGAGAGACCTCGGCGATACGCTCCAGTGAGCGGTATAGGATTTTACATTTTCATCTTCTTCTCGAGAACGACACTACTTCGAGACTTGAAATTTACATCACATGCAGATAATGAATTCCCCATCATAAACTGCAAATTTTATGCATGACTGACCACGCTTTCACGCTCCAGTGAACAAAACGCGTCTTCAGTTTTTTTTACGCGGGAAGCCTGTTAAAGCTGCACGCAGCTCTAGTTATTATTATTATTATTATTATTTATTTATTATTATTATTATTTATTTTTATTATTTTTTTTTCAAATTAGTCCTACAAACTTGAAATTCACCTCAAATGTGCAGAAGTTCTCAGCTAGCAATAAAATGCAAATTTTATGCATGACTGACCACGCTTTCACGCTCCAGTGAGCAAAACGCGTTTTCAGTTTTTTTGCGATTTCTCAAAATTGATACATGCTATTGGGTTGAAATTCATAACAATGATTAATGGACATGTTCCGAATACGACATGTCAAGGATACGCATGAGTGACCTCGGCGATACGCTCCAGTGAGCAATATAGGATTTCACATTTCATCTTCTTCTCGAGAACGACACTACTTAGAGACTTGAAATTTACATCACATGCAGATAATAAGTCCCCCATCGTAAACTGCAAATTTTATGCATGACTGACCACGCTTTCACGCTCCAGTGAACAAAACGCGTCTTCAGTTTTTTTACGCGGGAAGCCTGTTAAAGCTGCACGCAGCTCTAGTTATTTATTATTATTATTATTAGGCTTCCCGCTGCTTGTCAGCAGGGAACCTATTGTATTCCTGTGTTTTATTATTATTATTTATTATTATTATTATTATTATTTATTTTTATTATTTTTTTTTCAAATTGGTCCTACAAACTTGAAATTCACCTCAAATGTGCAGAAGTTCTCAGCTAGCAATAAAATGCAAATTTTATGCATGACTGACCAGGCTTTCACGCTCCAGTGAGCAAAACGCGTTTTCAGTTTTTTTGCGATTTCTCAAAATTGATACATGCTATTGGGTTGAAATTCATAGCAATGATTAATAGACATTTTTCGGATACAATATGTCAAGGATACGCATGAGTGACCTCAGCGATACGCTCCAGTGAGCAATATAGGATTTTACATTTTCATCTTCTCCTCGAGAACGACACTACTTAGAGACTTGAAATTTACATCACATGCAGATATTAGGACCTTCATCATAAATTGCAAATTTTATGCATGACTGACCACGATTTCACGCTCCAGTGAGCAAAACGCGTTTTCAGTTTTTTTGCAATTTCTCAAAATTGATATATGCTATTGGGTTGAAATTCATACCAATGATTAATGGACATGTTCCGGATACGATATGTCAAGGATACGCATGAGTGACCTCGGCGATACGCTCCAGTGAGCAATATAGGATTTTACATTTTCATCTCCTTCTCGAGAACGACACTACTTAGAGACTTGAAATTTACATCACATGCAGATAATAAGTCCACCATCATAAATTGCAAATTTTATGCATGACTGACCAAGCTTTCACGCTCCAGTGAGCAAAACGCGTCTCCAGTTTTTTTGCGATTTCTCAAAATTGATACATGGTATTGGGTTGAAATTCTTAACAATGATTAATGGACATGTTCCGGATACGACATGTCAAGGATACGCATGAGTGACCTCGGCGATACGCTCCAGTGAGCAATATAGGATTTTACGTTTTCATCTTCTTCTCGAGAACGACACTACTTAGAGACTTGAAATTTACATCACATGCAGATAATAATTCCCCCATCATAAATTGCAAATTTTATGCATGACTGACCACGCTTTCACGCTCCAGTGAGCAAAACACGTCTTCAGTTTTTTTTACGCGGGAAGCCTGTTAAAGCTGCACGCGGCTCTAGTTATTATTATTATTATTTTTTTTTCAAATTGGTCCTACAAACTTGAAATTCACCTCAAATGTGCGGAAGTTCTCATCTAGCAATAAAATGCAAATTTTATGCATGACTGACCACGCTTTCACGCTCCAGTGAGCAAAACGCGTATTCAGTTTTTTCGCGATTTCTCAGAATTGATACATGGTATTGGGTTTAAATTCATAACAATGATTAATGGACATGTTCCGGATACAATATGTCAAGGATACGCATGACTGACCTCGGCGATACGCTCCAGTGAGCAACATAGGATTTTACATTTTCATCTTCTTCTCGAGAACGACACTACTTAGAGACTTGAAATTTACAGCACATGCAGATAATAAGTCCCCCATCATAATTTGCGAATTTTATGCATGACTGACCACGCTTTCACGCTCCAGTGAGCAAAACGCGTCTTCAGTTTTTTTGCGATTTCTCAAAATTTATACATGCTATTGGGTTGAAATTCATAACAATGATTAATGGACATGTTCCGGATACGATATGTCAAGGATACGCATGAGTGACCTCGGCGATACGCTCTGGTGAGCAATATAGGATTTTACACTTTCATCTTCTTCTCGAGAACGACACTACTTAGAGACTTGAAATTTACATCACATGCAGATAATAAGTCACCCATCATAATTTGCAAATTTTATGCATGACTGACCACGCTTTCACGCTCCAGTGAGCAAAACGCGTCTTCAGTTTTTTTGCAATTTCTCAAAATTTATACATGCTATTGGGTTGAAATTCATAACAATGATTAATGGACATGTTCCGGATACGATATGTCAAGGATACGCATGAGTGACCTCGGCGATACGCTCCAGTGAGCAATATAGGATTTTACACTTTCATCTTCTTCTCGAGAACGACTTTACTTAGAGACTAGAAATTTACATCACATGCAGATAATAAGTCCCCCATCATAATTTGCAAATTTTATGCATGACTGACCACGCTTTCACGCTCCAGTGAGCAAAACGCGTCTTCAGTTTTTCTTACGCGGGAAGCCTGTTAAAGCTGCACGCAGCTCTAGTTAGGCTTCCCGCTGCTTGTCAGCAGGGAACCTATTGTATTCCTGTGTTTTATTATTATTAGGCTTCCCGCTGCTTGTCAGCAGGGAACCTATTGTATTCCTGTGTTTTATTATTATTATTATTATTATTATTTATTTATTATTATTATTATTTATTTTTATTATTTTTTTTTCCAAATTGGTCCTACAAACTTGAAATTCACCTCAAATGTGCAGAAGTTCTCAGCTAGCAATAAAATGCAAATTTTATGCATGACTGACCACGCTTTCACGCTCCAGTGAGCAAAACGCGTTTTCAGTTTTTTTGCGATTTCTCAAAATTAATACATGCTATTGGGTTGAAATTCATAACAATGATTAATGGACATGTTCCGGATACGATATGTCAAGGTTACGCATGAGTGACCTCGGCGATACGCTCCAGTGAGCAATATAGGATTTTACATTTTCATCTTCTCCTCGAGAACGACACTACTTAGAGACTTGAAATTTACATCACATGCAGATAATAAGTCCTCCATCATAAATTGCAAATTTTATGCATGACTGACCACGTTTTCACGCTCCAGTGAGCAAAACGCGTCTTCAGTTCTTTTGCGATTTCTCAATATTGATACATGCTATTGGGTTGAAATTCATAACAATGATTAATGGACATGTTCCGGATACGATATGTCAAGGATACGCATGAGTGACTTCGGCGATACGCTCCAGTGAGCAATATAGGATTTTACATTTTCGTCCTATTCTCGAGAACGACACTACTTAGAGACTTGAAATTTACATCACATGCAGATAATAAGTCCCCCATCATAAATTGCCAATGTAATTCAGGACTGACCACGCTTTCACGCTCCAGTGAGTAAAACGCGTCTTCAGTTTTTTTTACGCGGGAAGCCTGTTAAAGCTGCACGCAGCTCTAGTTATTAGGCTTCCCGCTGCTTGTCAGCAGGGAAGCTATTGTATTCCTGTGTTTTATTATTATTATTATTATTATTATTTATTTATTATTATTATTATTTATTTTTATTATTTTTTTTTCAAATTAGTCCTACAAACTTGAAATTCACCTCAAATGTGCAGAAGTTCTCAGCTAGCAATAAAATGCAAATTTTATGCATGACTGACCACGCTTTCACGCTCCAGTGAGCAAAACGCGTTTTCAGTTTTTTTGCGATTTCTCAAAATTAATACATGCTATTGGGTTGAAATTCATAACAATGATTAATGGACATGTTCCGGATACGATATGTCAAGGTTACGCATGAGTGACCTCGGCGATACGCTCCAGTGAGCAATATAGGATTTTACATTTTCACCTTCTCCTCGAGAACGACACTACTTAGAGACTTGAAATTTACATCACATGCAGATAATAAGTCCTCCATCATAAATTGCAAATTTTATGCATGACTGACCACGTTTTCACGCTCCAGTGAGCAAAACGCGTCTTCAGTTTTTTTGCGATTTCTCAATATTGATACATGCTATTGGGTTGAAATTCATAACAATGATTAATGGACATGTTCCGGATACGATATGTCAAGGATACGCATGAGTGACTTCGGCGAATCGCTCCAGTGAGCAATATAGGATTTTACATTTTCGTCTTCTTCTCGAGAACGACACTACTTAGAGACTTGAAATTTACATCACATGCAGATAATAAGTCCCCCATCATAAATTGCAAATGTAATGCAGGACTGACCACGCTTTCACGCTCCAGTGAGTAAAACGCGTCTTCAGTTTTTTTTACGCGGGAAGCCTGTTAAAGCTGCACGCAGCTCTAGTTATTATTATTATTATTATTATTTATTTATTATTATTATTATTTATTTTTATTATTTTTTTTTCAAATTAGTCCTACAAACTTGAAATTCACCTCAAATGTGCAGAAGTTCTCAGCTAGCAATAAAATGCAAATTTTATGCATGACTGACCACGCTTTCACGCTCCAGTGAGCAAAACGCGTTTTCAGTTTTTTTGCGATTTCTCAAAATTGACACATGATATTGGGTTGAAATTCATACCAATGATTAATGGACATGTTCTGGATACGATATGTCAAGGATACGCATGAGTGACCTCGGCGATACGCTCCAGTGAGCAATATAGGATTTAACATTTTCATCTTCTTCTCGAGAACGACACTACTTAGAGACTTGAAATTTACATCACATGCAGATAATGAGTCCCCCATCATAAATTGCAAATTTTATGCATGACTGACTACGCTTTCACGCTCCAGTGAGCAAAACGCGTCTTCAGTTTTTTTGCGATTTCTCAAAATTGATACATGCTATTGGGTTGAAATTCATAACAATGATTAATGGACATGTTCCGGATACGATATGTCAAGGATACGCATGAGTGACCTCGGCGATACGCTCCAGTGAGCAATATAGGAATTTACATTTTCATCTTCTTCTCGAGAACGACACTACTTAGAGACTTCAAATTTACATCACATGCAGATAATAAGTCCCCCATCATAAATTGCAAATTTTATGCATGACTGACCACGCTTTCACGCTCCAGTGAGCAAAACGCCTCTTCAGTTTTTTTGGGATTTCTCAAAATTGATACATGGTATTGGGTTGAAATTCATAACAATGATTAATGGACATGTTCCGGATACAATATGTCAAGGATACGCATGAGAGACCTCGGCGATACGCTCCAGTGAGCGGTATAGGATTTTACATTTTCATCTTCTTCTCGAGAACGACACTACTTCGAGACTTGAAATTTACATCACATGCAGATAATGAATTCCCCATCATAAACTGCAAATTTTATGCATGACTGACCACGCTTTCACGCTCCAGTGAACAAAACGCGTCTTCAGTTTTTTTTACGCGGGAAGCCTGTTAAAGCTGCACGCAGCTCTAGTTATTATTATTATTATTTATTTATTTTTATAATTTTTTTTTCAAATTGGTCCTACAAACTTGAAATTCACCTCAAATGTGCAGAAGTTCTCAACTAGCAATAAAATGCAAATTTTATGCATGACTGACCACGCTTTCAAGCTCCAATGAGCAAAACGCGTATTCAGTTTTTTTGCGATTTCTCGAAATTGATACATGGTATTGGGTTGAAATTCATAACAATGATTAATGGACATGTTCCGGATACGATATGTCAAGGATACGCATGAGTGATCTTGGCGATACATTCCAGTGAGCAATATAGGATTTTACATTTTCATCTTCTTCTCGAGAACGACACTACTTAGAGACTTGGAATTTACATCACATGCAGACAATAAGTCCCACGTCATAGTTTGCAAATTTTATGCATGACTGACCACGCTTTCACGCTCCAGTGAGCAAAACGCGTTTTCAGTTTTTTTGCGATTTCTCAAAATTGATACATGCTATTGGGTTGAAATTCATAACAATGATTAATGGACATGTTCCGAATACGACATGTCAAGAATACGCATGAGTGACCTCGGCGATACGCTCCAGTGAGCAATATAGGATTTCACATTTCATCTTCTTCTCGAGAACGACACTACTTAGAGACTTGAAATTTACATCACATGCAGATAATAAGTCCCCCATCGTAAACTGCAAATTTTATGCATGACTGACCACGCTTTCACGCTCCAGTAAACAAAACGCGTCTTCAGTTTTTTTACGCGGGAAGCCTGTTAAAGCTGCACGCAGCTCTAGTTATTTATTATTATTATTATTATTATTATTATTATTTTTTTTTCAAATTGGTCCTACAAACTTGAAATTCACCTCAAATGTGCGGAAGTTCTCATCTAGCAATAAAATGCAAATTTTATGCATGACTGACCACGCTTTCACGCTCCAGTGAGCAAAACGCGTATTCAGTTTTTTCGCGATTTCTCAGAATTGATACATGGTATTGGGTTGAAATTCATAACAATGATTAATGGACATGTTCCGGATACAATATGTCAAGGATACGCATGACTGACCTCGGCGATACGCTCCAGTGAGCAACATAGGATTTTACATTTTCATCTTCTCCTCGAGAACGACACTACTTAGAGACTTGAAATTTACAGCACATGCAGATAATAAGTCCTCCATCATAATTTGCGAATTTTATGCATGACTGACCACGCTTTCACGCTCCAGTGAGCAAAACGCGTCTTCAGTTTTTTTGCGATTTCTCGAAATTGATACATGCTATTGGGTTGAAATTCATAACAATGATTAATGGACATGTTCCGGATACGATATGTCAAGGATACGCATGAGTGACCTCGGCGATACGCTCTGGTGAGCAATATAGGATTTTACACTTTCATCTTCTTCTCGAGAACGACACTACTTAGAGACTTGAAATTTACATCACATGCAGATAATAAGTCCCCCATCATAATTTGAAAATTTTATGCATGACTGACCACGCTTTCACGCTCCAGTGAGCAAAACGCGTCTTCAGTTTTTTTGCAATTTCTCAAAATTTATACATGCTATTGGGTTGAAATTCATAACAATGATTAATGAACATGTTCCGGATACGATATGTCAAGGATACGCATGAGTGACCTCGGCGATACGCTCCAGTGAGCAATATAGGATTTTACACTTTCATCTTCTTCTCGAGAACGACTTTACTTAGAGACTAGAAATTTACATCACATGCAGATAATAAGTCCCCCATCATAATTTGCAAATTTTATGCATGACTGACCACGCTTTCACGCTCCAGTGAGCAAAACGCGTCTTCAGTTTTTCTTACGCGGGAAGCCTGTTAAAGCTGCACGCAGCTCTAGTTAGGCTTCCCGCTGCTTGTCAGCAGGGAACCTATTGTATTCCTGTGTTTTATTATTATTAGGCTTCCCGCTGCTTGTCAGCAGGAAACCTATTGTATTCCTGTGTTTTATTATTATTATTATTTTTTATTTATTATTATTATTATTTATTTTTATTATTTTTTTTTCAAATTGGTCCTACAAACTTGAAATTCACCTCAAATGTGCAGAAGTTCTCAGCTAGCAATAAAATGCAAATTTTATGCATGACTGACCACGCTTTCACGCTCCAGTGAGCAAAACGCGTTTTCAGTTTTTAGGCGATTTCTCAAAATTAATACATGCTATTGGGTTGAAATTCATAACAATGATTAATGGACATGTTCCGGATACGATATGTCAAGGTTACGCATGAGTGACTTCGGCGATACGCTCCAGTGAGCAATATAGGATTTTACATTTTCATCTTCTCCTCGAGAACGACACTACTTAGAGACTTGAAATTTACATCACATGCAGATAATGAGTCCCCCATCATAAATTGCAAGTTTTATGCATGACTGACCACGCTTTCACGCTCCAGTGAGCAAAACGTGGATTCAGTTTTTTTTCGATTTTCTAATATTGATACATGCTATTGGGTTGAAATTCATAACAATGATTAATGGACATGTTCCGGATACGATATGTCAAGGATACGCATGAGTGACCTCGGTGATACGCTTCAGTGAGCAATATAGGATTTTACATTTTCACCTTCTCCTCGAGAACGACACTACTTAGAGACTTGAAATTTACATCACATGCAGATAATAAGTCCTCCATCATAAATTGCAAATTTTATGCATGACTGACCAAGTTTTCACGCTCCAGTGAGCAAAACGCGTCTTCAGTTTTTTTGCGATTTCTCAATATTGATACATGCTATTGGGTTGAAATTCATAACAATGATTAATGGACATGTTCCGGATACGATATGTCAAGGATACGCATGAGTGACTTCGGCGATACGCTCCAGTGAGCAATATAGGATTTTACATTTTCGTCTTCTTCTCGAGAACGACACTACTTAGAGACTTGAAATTTACATCACATGCAGATAATAAGTCCCCCATCATAAATTGCAAATGTAATGCAGGACTGACCACGCTTTCACGCTCCAGTGAGTAAAACGCGTCTTCAGTTTTTTTTACGCGGGAAGCCTGTTAAAGCTGCACGCAGCTCTAGTTATTATTATTATTATTTATTTATTTATTTTTATTATTTTTTTTTCAAATTGGTCCTACAAACTTGAAATTCACCTCAAATGTGCAGAAGTTCTCAGCTAGCAATAAAATGCAAATTTTATGCATGAGTGACCACGCTTTCACGCTCCAGTGAGCAAAACGCGTTTTCAGTTTTTTTGCGATTTCTCAAAATTGATACATGGTATTGGGTTGAAATTCATAACAATGATTAATGGACATGTTCCGGATACGACATGTCAAGGATACGCATGAGTGACCTCGGCGATACGCTCCAGTGAGCAATATAGGATTTACCATTTTCATCTTCTTCTCGAGAACGACACTACTTAGAGACTTGAAATTTACATCACATGCAGATAATAAGTCCCCCATCACAAATTGCAAATTTTATGCATGACTGACCACGCTTTCACGCTCCAGAGAGCAAAACGCGTTTTCAGTTTTTTTGCGATTTCTCAAAATTGACACATGCTATTGGGTTGAAATTCATACCAATGATTAATGGACATGTTCTGGATACGATATGTCAAGGATACGCATGAGTGACCTCGGCGATACGCTCCAGTGAGCAATATAGGATTTAACATTTTCATCTTCTTCTCGAGAACGACACTACTTAGAGACTTGAAATTTACATCACATGCAGATAATGAGTCCCCCATCATAAATTGCAAATTTTATGCATGACTGACTACGCTTTCACGCTCCAGTGGGCAAAACGCGTCTTCAGTTTTTTTGCGATTTCTCAAAATTGATACATGCTATTGGGTTGAAATTCATAACAATGATTAATGGATATGTTCCGGATACGATATGTCAAGGATACGCATGAGTGACCTCGGCGATACGCTCCAGTGAGCAATATAGGAATTTACATTTTCATCTTCTTCTCGAGAACGACACTACTTAGAGACTTGAAATTTACATCACATGCAGATAATAAGTCCTCCATCATAAATTGCAAATTTTATGCATGACTGACCACGCTTTCACGCTCCAGTGAGCAAAACGCGTCTTCAGTTTTTTTGCGATTTCTCAAAATTGATACATGGTATTGGGTTGAAATTCATAACAATGATTAATGGACATGTTCCGGATACAATATGTCAAGGATACGCATGAGAGACCTCGGCGATACGCTCCAGTGAGCGGTATAGGATTTTACATTTTCATCTTCTTCTCGAGAACGACACTACTTCGGGACTTGAAATTTACATCACATGCAGATAATGAATTCCCCATCATAAACTGCAAATTTTATGCATGACTGACCACGCTTTCACGCTCCAGTGAGCAAAACGCGTCTTCAGTTTTTTTTACGCGGGAAGCCTGTTAAAGCTGCACGCAGCTCTAGTTATTATTATTATTTATTTATTTTTATAATTTTTTTTTCAAATTGGTCCTACAAACTTGAAATTCACCTCAAATGTGCAGAAGTTCTCAGCTAGCAATAAAATGCAAATTTTGTGCATGACTGATCACGCTTTCACGCTCCAGTGAGCAAAACGCGTTTTCAGTTTTTTTGCGATTTCTCAAAATTGATACATGCTATTGGGTTGAAATTCATAACAATGATTAATGGACATGTTCCGGATACGATATGTCAAGGATACGCATGAGTGACCTCGGCGATACGCTCCAGTGAGCAATATATGAAGTTAAAATTTTCATCTTCTTCTCGAGAACGACACTACTTAGAGACTTGAAATTTACATCACATGCAGATAATAAGTCCTCCATCATAAATTGCAAATTTTATGCATGACTGACCACGCTTTCACGCTCCAGTGAGCAAAACGCGTTTTCAGTTTTTTTGCGATTTCTCAAAATTGATACATGCTATTGGGTTGAAATTCATAAAAATGATTAATGGACATGTTCCGGATACGATATGTCAAGGATACGTATGAGTGACCTCGGCGATACGCTCCAGTGAGCAATATAGGATTTTACATTTTCATCTTCTTTTCGAGAACGACACTACTTAGAGACTTGAAATTTACATCACATGCAGATAATAATTCCCCCATCATAAATTGCAAATTTTATGCATGACTGACCATGCTTTCACGCTCCAGTGAGCAAAACGCGTCTTCAGTTTTTTTGCGATTTCTCAAAATTAATACATGCTATTGGGTTGAAATTCATAACAATGATTAATGGACATGTTCCGGATACGATATGTCAAGGATACGCATGAGTGACCTCGGCGATACGCTCCAGTGAGCAATATAGGATTTTACATTTTCATCTTCTTCTCGAGAACGACACTACTTAGAGACTTGAAATTTACATCACATGCGCATAATAAGTCCCCCATCATAAATTGCAAATTTTATGCATGACTGACCACGCTTTCACGCTCCAGTGAGCAAAACGCGTCTTCAGTTTTTTTGCGATTTCTCAAAATTGATACATGATATTGGGTTGAAATTCATAACAATGATTAAAGGACATGTTCCGGATACGATATGTCAAGGATACGTATGAGTGACCTCGGCGATACGCTCCAGTGAGCAATATAGGATTTTACATTTTCATCTTCTTCTCGAGAACGACACTACTTAGAGACGTGAAATTTACATCACATGCAGATTATAAGTCCCCCATCATAAATTGCAAATTTTATGCATGACTGACCAAGCTTTCACGCTCCAGTGAGCAAAACGCATCTTCAGTTTTCTTTACGCGGGAAGCCTGTTAAAGCTGCACGCGGCTCTAGTTCATTATTATTTTTTTTTTTTCAAATTGGTCCTACAAACTTGAAATTCACCTCAAATGTGCAGAAGTTCTCAGCTAGCAATAAAATGAAAATTTTATGCATGACTGACCACGCCTTCACGCTCCAGTGAGCAAAACGCGTATTCAGTTTTTTTGCGATTTCTCAAAATTGATACATGGTATTGGGTTGAATTTCATAACAATGATTAATGGACATGTTCCGGATACAATATGTCGGGGATACGCATGAGTGACCTCGGCGATACGCTCCAGTGAGCAATATAGGATTTTACATTTTCATCTTCTCCTCAAGAACGACACTACTTAGAGACTTGAAATTTACATCACATGCAGACAATAAGTCCTCCATCATAATTTGCAAATTTTATGCATGACTGACCACGCTTTCACGCTCCAGTGAGCAAAACGCGTCTTCAGTTTTTTTGCGATTTCTCAAAATTAATACATGCTATTGGGTTGAAATTCATAACAATGATTAATGGACATGTTCCGGATACGATATGTCAAGGACACGCATGTGTGACCTCGGCGATACCCTCCAGTAAGCAATATAGAATTTTACATTTTCATCTTCTTCTCGAGAACGACACTACTTAGAGACTTGAAATTTACATCACATGCAGATAATAATTCCCCCATCATAAATTGCGAATTTCATGCATGACTGACCACGCTTTCACGCTCCAGTGAGCAAAACGCGTCTTCAGTTTTTTTTTACGCGGGAAGCCTGTTAAAGCTGCACGCAGCTCTAGTTATTATTATTATTAGGCTTCCCGCTGCTTGTCAGCAGGGAACCTATTGTATTCCTGTGTTTTATTATTATTATTTATTATTATTATTATTATTATTTATTTTTATTATTTTTTTTTCAAATTGGTCCTACAGACTTGAAATTCACCTCAAATGTGCAGAAGTTCTCAGCTAGCAATAAAATGCAAATTTTATGCATGAGTGACCACGCTTTCACGCTCTAGTGAGCAAAACGCGTTTTCAGTTTTTTTGCGATTTCTCAAAATTGATACATGGTATTGGGTTGAAATTCATAACAATGATTAATGGACATGTTCCGGATGAGATATTCCAAGGATACGCATGAGTGACTTCGGCGATACGCTCCAGTGAGCAATATAGGATTTTACATTTTAATCTTCTTCTCGAGAACGACACCACTCAGAGACTTGAAATTTACATCACATGCAGATAATGAGTCCCCCATAATAAATTGCAAATTTTATGCATGACTGACCAAGCTTTCACGCTCCAGTGAGTAAAACGCGTTTTCAGTTTTTTCGCGATTTCTCAAAATTGATACATGCTATTGGGTTGAAATTCATTACAATGATTAATGAACATGTTCCGGATACGATATGTCAAGGATACGCAAGAGTGACCTCGGCGATACGCTCAAGTGAGCAAAATAGGATTTTACATTTTCATCTTCTTCTCGAGAACGACACTACTTAGAGACTTGAAATTTAAATCACATGCAGATAATAAGTCCCCCATCATAATTTGCAAATTTTATGCATGACGGACCACGCTTTCATGCTCCAGTGGGCAAAACTCGTCTTCAGTTTTTTTTACGCGGGAAGCCTGTTAAAGCTGCACGCAGCTCTAGTTATTTATTTATTTTTATAATTTTTTTTTCAAATTGGTCCTACAAACTTGAAATTCACCTCAAATGTGCAGAAGTTCTCAGCTAGCAATAAAATGCAAATTTTATGCATAACTGACCACGCTTTCACGCTCCAGTGAGCAAAACGCGTTTTCAGTTTTTTTGCGATTTCTCAAAATTGATACAGGCTATTGGGTTGAAATTCATAACAATGATTAATGGACATGTTCCGGATGCGATATGTCAAGGATATGCATGAGTGACCTCGGCGATACGCTCCAGTGAGCAATATAGGATTTTACATTTTTATCTTCTTCTCGAGAACGACACTACTTAGAGACTTGAAATTTACATCACATGCAGATAATAGGTCTCTCATCTTAAATTGCAAATTTTATGCATGACTGACCACGTTTTCACGCTCCAGTGAGCAAAACGCGTTTTCAGTTTTTTTTGCGATTTCTCAAAATTGATACATGCTATTGGGTTGAAATTCATACCAATGATTAATGGACATGTTCCGGATACGATATGTCAAGGATACGCATGAGTGACCTCGGCGATACGCTCCAGTGAGCAATATAGGATTTTACATTTTCATCTTTTTCTCGAGAACGACACTACTTAGAGACTTGAAATTTACATCACATGCAGATAATAAGTCCCCCATCATAAATTGCAAATTTTATGCATGACTGACCCTGCTTTCAGGCTCCAGTGAGCAAAACGCGTTTTCAGTTTTTTTTGCGATTTCTCAAAATTGATACATGCTATTGGGTTGAAATTCATACCAATGATTAATGGACATGTTCCGGATACGATATGTCAAGGATACGCATGAGTGACCTCGGCGATACGCTCCAGTGAGCAATATAGGATTTTACATTTTCATCTTTTTCTCGAGAACGACACTACTTAGAGACTTGAAATTTACATCACATGCAGATAATAAGTCCCCCATCATAAATTGCAAATTTTATGCATGACTGACCCTGCTTTCAGGCTCCAGTGAGCAAAACGCGTCTTCAGTTTTTTTTACGCGGGAAGCCTGTTAAAGCTGCACGCAGCTCTAGTTTATTATTTATTTCTATTATTTTTTTTTCAAATTGGTCCTACAAACTTGAAATTCACCTCAAATGTGCAGAAGTTCTCAACTAACAATAAAATGCAAATTTTATGCATGACTGACCACGCTTTCACGCTCCAGTGAGCAAAACGCGTTTTCAGTTTTTTTGCGATTTCTCAAAATTGATACATGGTATTGGGTTGCAATTCATAACAATGATTAATGGACATGTTCCGGATACGATATGTCAAGGATACGCATGAGTGACCTCGGCGATACGCTCCAGTGAGCAATATAGGATTTTACATTTTCATCTTCTCCTCCAGAACGACACTACTTAAAGACTTGAAATTTACATCACACGCAGATAATAAGTTCCCCATCATAAATTGCAAATTTTATGCATGACTGACCACGCTTTCACGCTCCAGTGAACAAAACGCGTTTTCAGTTTTTTTGCCATTTCTCAAAATTGATACATGCTATTGGGTTGAAATTCATAACAATGATTAATGGATATGTTCCCGATACGACATATCAAGAATACGCATGAGTGACCTTGGCCATACGCTCCAGTGAGCAATATAGGATTTTACATTTTCATCTTCTTCTCGAGAACGACACTACTTCGAGACTTGAAATTTACATCACATGCAGATAATGAATCCCCCATCATAAACTGCAAATTTTATGCATGACTGACCACGCTTTCACGCTCCAGTGAGCAAAACTCGTCTTCAGCTTTTTTTTACGCGGGAAGCCTGTTAAAGCTGCACGAAGCTCTAGTTATTATTATTATTATTTATTTATTTATTTATTTTTATTATTTTTTTTTCAAATTGGTCCTACAAACTTGAAATTCACCTCAAATGTGCAGAAGTTCTCAGCTAGCTAAAAAATGCAAATTTTATGCATGACTGACCACGCTTTCACGCTCCAGTGAGCAAAACGCGTTTTCAGTTTTTTTGCGATTTCTCAAAATTGATACATGCTATTGGGTTGAAATTCATAACAATGATTAATGGACATGTTCCGGATACGATATGTCAAGGATACGCATGAGTGACCTCGGCGATACGCTCCAGTGAGCAATATAGGATTTTACATTTTCATCTTCTTCTCGAGAACGACACTACTTAGAGACTTGAAATTTACATCACATACAGATAATAAGTCCCCCATCATAAATTGCAAATTTTATGCATGACTGACTACGCTTTCACGCTCCAGTGAGCAAAACGCGTCTTCAGTTTATTTGAGATTTCTCAATATTGATACATGCTATTGGGTTGAAATTCATAACAATGATTAATGGACATGTTCCGGATAAGATATGTCAAGGATACGCATGAGTGATCTCGGCGATACGCTCCAGTGAGCAATATAGGATTATACATTTTCATCTTCTTCTCGACAACGACACTACTTAGAGACTTGAAATTTACAACACATGCAGATAATATGTCCCCCATCATAAATTGCAAATTTTATGCATGACTGACCACGCGTTCACGCTCCAGTGAGCAAAACGCGTTTTCAGTTTTTTTTACGCGGGAAGCCTGTTAAAGCTGCACGCAGCTCTAGTTATTATTATTATTTATTTTTATTATTTTTTTTTCAAATTGGTCCTACAAACTTGAAATTCACCTCAAATGTGCAAAAGTTCTCAGCTAGCAATAAAATGCAAATTTTATGCATGACTGACCACGCTTTCACGCTCCAGTGAGCAAAACGCGTTTTCAGTTTTTTTGCGATTTCTCAAAATTGATACATGCTATTGGGTTGAAATTCATAACAATGATTAATAGACATTTTTCGGATACAATATGTCAAGGATACGCATGAGTGACCCAAGCGATACGCTCCAGTGAGCAATATAGGATTTTACATTTTCATCTTACTCTCGAGAACGACACTACTTAGAGACTTGAAATTTAAATCACATGCAGATAATAAGACCACCATCATAAATTGCAAATTTTATGTATGACTGACCACGCTTTCACGCTCCAGTGAGCAAAACGCGTTTTCAGTTTTTTTGCGATTTCTAAAAATTGATATATGCTATTGGGTTGAAATTCATACCAATAATTAATGGACATGTTCCGGATTCGATATGTCAAGGATACGCATGAGTGACCTCGGCGATACGCTCCAGTGAGCAATATAGGATTTTACATTTTTATCTACTCCTCGAGAACGACACTACTTAGAGACTTCAAATTTACATCACATGCAGATATTTAATCCCCCATCATAAATTGCAAATTTTATGCATGACTGACCACGCTTTCACGCTCCAGTGAGCAAAACGCGTTTTCAGTTTTTTTGCGATTTCTCAAAATTGATACATGCTATTGGGTTGAAATTCATAAAAATGATTAATGAACATGTTACGGATACGATATGTCAAGGATACGCATGAGTGACCTCGGCGATACGCTTCAGTAAGCAATATAGGATTTTACATTTTAATCTTCTTCTCGAGAACGACACTACTTAGAGACTTGAAATTTACATCACATGCAGATAATAAGTCCCCCATCTTAAATTGCAAATTTTATGCATGACTGACCACGCTTTCACGATCCAGTGAGCGAAACGCGTCTTCAGTTTTTTTGCGATTTCTCAAAATTGATACATGATATTGGGTTGAAATTCATAACAATGATTAAAGGACATGTTCCGGATACGATATGTCAAGGATACGCATGAGTGACCTCGGCGATACGCTCCAGTGAGCAATATAGGATTTTACATTTTCATCTTCTTCTCGAGAACGACACTACTTAGAGACTTGAAATTTACATCACATGCAGTTAATAAGTCCCACATCATAAATTGCAAATTTTATGCATGACTGACCACGCTTTCACGCTCCAGTGAGCAAAACGCGTCTTCAGTTTTTTTTACGCGGGAAGCCTGTTAAAGCTGCACGCAGCTCTAGTTATTATTAGGCTTCCCGCTGCTTGTCAGCAGGGAACCTATTGTATTCCTGTGTTTTATTATTATTAGGCTTCCCGCTGCTTGTCAGCAGGGAACCTATTGTATTCCTGTGTTTTATTATTATTATTATTATTTATTTATTATTATTTATTTATTTTTAATATTTTTTTTTTCAAATTGGTCCTACAGACTTGAAATTCACCTCAAATGTGCAGAAGTTCTCAACTAACAATAAAATGCAAATTTTATGCATGACTGACCACGCTTTCACGCTCCAGTGAGCAAAACGCGTTTTCAGTTTTTTTGCGATTTCTCAAAATTGATACATGCTATTGGGTTGAAATTCATAACAATGATTAATGGACATGTTCCGGATACGATATGTCAAGGATACGCATGAGTGACCTCGGCGATACGCTCCAGTGAGCAATATAGGATTTTACATTTTCATCTTCTTCTCGAGAACGACACTACTTAGAGACTTGAAATTTA
This sequence comes from Styela clava, assembly GCF_013122585.1. Classification (NCBI taxonomy): domain Eukaryota; kingdom Metazoa; phylum Chordata; class Ascidiacea; order Stolidobranchia; family Styelidae; genus Styela; species Styela clava. The sequence goes on from NW_024102699.1 coordinate 35,770, forward strand.
CATCACATACAGATAATAATTCCCCCATCATAAATTGCGAATTTCATGCATGACTGACCACGCTTTCACGCTCCAGTGAGCAAAACGCGTCTTCAGTTTTTTTTACGCGGGAAGCCTGTTAAAGCTGCACGCAGCTCTAGTTATTATTATTATTAGGCTTCCCGCTGCTTGTCAGCAGGGAACCTATTGTATTCCTGTGTTTTATTATTATTATTTATTATTATTATTATTATTATTTATTTTTATTATTTTTTTTTCAAATTGGTCCTACAGACTTGAAATTCACCTCAAATGTGCAGAAGTTCTCAGCTAGCAATAAAATGCAAATTTTATGCATGAGTGACCACGCTTTCACGCTCTAGTGAGCAAAACGCGTTTTCAGTTTTTTTGCGATTTCTCAAAATTGATACATGGTATTGGGTTGAAATTCATAACAATGATTAATGGACATGTTCCGGATGAGATATTCCAAGGATACGCATGAGTGACTTCGGCGATACGCTCCAGTGAGCAATATAGGATTTTACATTTTAATCTTCTTCTCGAGAACGACACCACTCAGAGACTTGAAATTTACATCACATGCAGATAATGAGTCCCCCATAATAAATTGCAAATTTTATGCATGACTGACCAAGCTTTCACGCTCCAGTGAGTAAAACGCGTTTTCAGTTTTTTCGCGATTTCTCAAAATTGATACATGCTATTGGGTTGAAATTCATTACAATGATTAATGAACATGTTCCGGATACGATATGTCAAGGATACGCAAGAGTGACCTCGGCGATACGCTCAAGTGAGCAAAATAGGATTTTACATTTTCATCTTCTTCTCGAGAACGACACTACTTAGAGACTTGAAATTTAAATCACATGCAGATAATAAGTCCCCCATCATAATTTGCAAATTTTATGCATGACGGACCACGCTTTCATGCTCCAGTGGGCAAAACTCGTCTTCAGTTTTTTTTACGCGGGAAGCCTGTTAAAGCTGCACGCAGCTCTAGTTATTTATTTATTTTTATAATTTTTTTTTCAAATTGGTCCTACAAACTTGAAATTCACCTCAAATGTGCAGAAGTTCTCAGCTAGCAATAAAATGCAAATTTTATGCATAACTGACCACGCTTTCACGCTCCAGTGAGCAAAACGCGTTTTCAGTTTTTTTGCGATTTCTCAAAATTGATACAGGCTATTGGGTTGAAATTCATAACAATGATTAATGGACATGTTCCGGATGCGATATGTCAAGGATATGCATGAGTGACCTCGGCGATACGCTCCAGTGAGCAATATAGGATTTTACATTTTTATCTTCTTCTCGAGAACGACACTACTTAGAGACTTGAAATTTACATCACATGCAGATAATAGGTCTCTCATCTTAAATTGCAAATTTTATGCATGACTGACCACGTTTTCACGCTCCAGTGAGCAAAACGCGTTTTCAGTTTTTTTTGCGATTTCTCAAAATTGATACATGCTATTGGGTTGAAATTCATACCAATGATTAATGGACATGTTCCGGATACGATATGTCAAGGATACGCATGAGTGACCTCGGCGATACGCTCCAGTGAGCAATATAGGATTTTACATTTTCATCTTTTTCTCGAGAACGACACTACTTAGAGACTTGAAATTTACATCACATGCAGATAATAAGTCCCCCATCATAAATTGCAAATTTTATGCATGACTGACCCTGCTTTCAGGCTCCAGTGAGCAAAACGCGTTTTCAGTTTTTTTTGCGATTTCTCAAAATTGATACATGCTATTGGGTTGAAATTCATACCAATGATTAATGGACATGTTCCGGATACGATATGTCAAGGATACGCATGAGTGACCTCGGCGATACGCTCCAGTGAGCAATATAGGATTTTACATTTTCATCTTTTTCTCGAGAACGACACTACTTAGAGACTTGAAATTTACATCACATGCAGATAATAAGTCCCCCATCATAAATTGCAAATTTTATGCATGACTGACCCTGCTTTCAGGCTCCAGTGAGCAAAACGCGTCTTCAGTTTTTTTTACGCGGGAAGCCTGTTAAAGCTGCACGCAGCTCTAGTTTATTATTTATTTCTATTATTTTTTTTTCAAATTGGTCCTACAAACTTGAAATTCACCTCAAATGTGCAGAAGTTCTCAACTAACAATAAAATGCAAATTTTATGCATGACTGACCACGCTTTCACGCTCCAGTGAGCAAAACGCGTTTTCAGTTTTTTTGCGATTTCTCAAAATTGATACATGGTATTGGGTTGCAATTCATAACAATGATTAATGGACATGTTCCGGATACGATATGTCAAGGATACGCATGAGTGACCTCGGCGATACGCTCCAGTGAGCAATATAGGATTTTACATTTTCATCTTCTCCTCCAGAACGACACTACTTAAAGACTTGAAATTTACATCACACGCAGATAATAAGTTCCCCATCATAAATTGCAAATTTTATGCATGACTGACCACGCTTTCACGCTCCAGTGAACAAAACGCGTTTTCAGTTTTTTTGCCATTTCTCAAAATTGATACATGCTATTGGGTTGAAATTCATAACAATGATTAATGGATATGTTCCCGATACGACATATCAAGAATACGCATGAGTGACCTTGGCCATACGCTCCAGTGAGCAATATAGGATTTTACATTTTCATCTTCTTCTCGAGAACGACACTACTTCGAGACTTGAAATTTACATCACATGCAGATAATGAATCCCCCATCATAAACTGCAAATTTTATGCATGACTGACCACGCTTTCACGCTCCAGTGAGCAAAACTCGTCTTCAGCTTTTTTTACGCGGGAAGCCTGTTAAAGCTGCACGAAGCTCTAGTTATTATTATTATTATTTATTTATTTATTTATTTTTATTATTTTTTTTTCAAATTGGTCCTACAAACTTGAAATTCACCTCAAATGTGCAGAAGTTCTCAGCTAGCTAAAAAATGCAAATTTTATGCATGACTGACCACGCTTTCACGCTCCAGTGAGCAAAACGCGTTTTCAGTTTTTTTGCGATTTCTCAAAATTGATACATGCTATTGGGTTGAAATTCATAACAATGATTAATGGACATGTTCCGGATACGATATGTCAAGGATACGCATGAGTGACCTCGGCGATACGCTCCAGTGAGCAATATAGGATTTTACATTTTCATCTTCTTCTCGAGAACGACACTACTTAGAGACTTGAAATTTACATCACATACAGATAATAAGTCCCCCATCATAAATTGCAAATTTTATGCATGACTGACTACGCTTTCACGCTCCAGTGAGCAAAACGCGTCTTCAGTTTATTTGAGATTTCTCAATATTGATACATGCTATTGGGTTGAAATTCATAACAATGATTAATGGACATGTTCCGGATAAGATATGTCAAGGATACGCATGAGTGATCTCGGCGATACGCTCCAGTGAGCAATATAGGATTATACATTTTCATCTTCTTCTCGACAACGACACTACTTAGAGACTTGAAATTTACAACACATGCAGATAATATGTCCCCCATCATAAATTGCAAATTTTATGCATGACTGACCACGCGTTCACGCTCCAGTGAGCAAAACGCGTTTTCAGTTTTTTTTACGCGGGAAGCCTGTTAAAGCTGCACGCAGCTCTAGTTATTATTATTATTTATTTTTATTATTTTTTTTTCAAATTGGTCCTACAAACTTGAAATTCACCTCAAATGTGCAAAAGTTCTCAGCTAGCAATAAAATGCAAATTTTATGCATGACTGACCACGCTTTCACGCTCCAGTGAGCAAAACGCGTTTTCAGTTTTTTTGCGATTTCTCAAAATTGATACATGCTATTGGGTTGAAATTCATAACAATGATTAATAGACATTTTTCGGATACAATATGTCAAGGATACGCATGAGTGACCCAAGCGATACGCTCCAGTGAGCAATATAGGATTTTACATTTTCATCTTACTCTCGAGAACGACACTACTTAGAGACTTGAAATTTAAATCACATGCAGATAATAAGACCACCATCATAAATTGCAAATTTTATGTATGACTGACCACGCTTTCACGCTCCAGTGAGCAAAACGCGTTTTCAGTTTTTTTGCGATTTCTAAAAATTGATATATGCTATTGGTTGAAATTCATACCAATAATTAATGGACATGTTCCGGATTCGGGATACGCATGAGTGACCTCGGCGATACGCTCCAGTGAGCAATATAGGATTTTACATTTTTATCTACTCCTCGAGAACGACACTACTTAGAGACTTCAAATTTACATCACATGCAGATATTTAATCCCCCATCATAAATTGCAAATTTTATGCATGACTGACCACGCTTTCACGCTCCAGTGAGCAAAACGCGTTTTCAGTTTTTTTGCGATTTCTCAAAATTGATACATGCTATTGGGTTGAAATTCATAAAAAATGATTAATGAACATGTTACGGATACGATATGTCAAGGATACGCATGAGTGACCTCGGCGATACGCTTCAGTAAGCAATATAGGATTTTACATTTTAATCTTCTTCTCGAGAACGACACTACTTAGAGACTTGAAATTTACATCACATGCAGATAATAAGTCCCCCATCTTAAATTGCAAATTTTATGCATGACTGACCACGCTTTCACGATCCAGTGAGCGAAACGCGTCTTCAGTTTTTTTGCGATTTCTCAAAATTGATACATGATATTGGGTTGAAATTCATAACAATGATTAAAGGACATGTTCCGGATACGATATGTCAAGGATACGCATGAGTGACCTCGGCGATACGCTCCAGTGAGCAATATAGGATTTTACATTTTCATCTTCTTCTCGAGAACGACACTACTTAGAGACTTGAAATTTACATCACATGCAGTTAATAAGTCCCACATCATAAATTGCAAATTTTATGCATGACTGACCACGCTTTCACGCTCCAGTGAGCAAAACGCGTCTTCAGTTTTTTTTACGCGGGAAGCCTGTTAAAGCTGCACGCAGCTCTAGTTATTATTAGGCTTCCCGCTGCTTGTCAGCAGGGAACCTATTGTATTCCTGTGTTTTATTATTATTAGGCTTCCCGCTGCTTGTCAGCAGGGAACCTATTGTATTCCTGTGTTTTATTATTATTATTATTATTTATTTATTATTATTTATTTATTTTTAATATTTTTTTTTTCAAATTGGTCCTACAAACTTGAAATTCACCTCAAATGTGCAGAAGTTCTCAGCTAGCAATAAAATGCAAATTTTATGCATGACTGACACACTTTAACGCTCCAGTGAGCAAAACGCGTCTTCAGTTTTTTTGCGATTTCTCAAAATTGATACAGGCTATTGGGTTGAAATTCATAACAATGATTAATGGACATGTTCCGGATGCGATATGTCAAGGATATGCATGAGTGATCTCGGCGATACGCTCCAGTGAGCAATATAGGATTTTACATTTTTATCTTCTTCTCGAGAACGACACTACTTAGAGACTTGAAATTTACATCACATGCAGATAATAGGTCTCTCATCTTAAATTGCAAATTTTATGCATGACTGACCACGTTTTCACGCTCCAGTGAGCAAAACGCGTTTTCAGTTTTTTTTGCGATTTCTCAAAATTGATACATGCTATTGGGTTGAAATTCATACCAATGATTAATGGACATGTTCCGGATACGATATGTCAAGGATACGCATGAGTGACCTCGGCGATACGCTCCAGTGAGCAATATAGGATTTTACATTTTCATCTTTTTCTCGAGAACGACACTACTTAGAGACTTGAAATTTACATCACATGCAGATAATAAGTCCCCCATCATAAATTGCAAATTTTATGCATGACTGACCCTGCTTTCAGGCTCCAGTGAGCAAAACGCGTCTTCAGTTTTTTTTACGCGGGAAGCCTGTTAAAGCTGCACGCAGCTCTAGTTTATTATTTATTTCTATTATTTTTTTTCAAATTGGTCCTACAAACTTGAAATTCACCTCAAATGTGCAGAAGTTCTCAACTAACAATAAAATGCAAATTTTATGCATGACTGACCACGCTTTCACGCTCCAGTGAGCAAAACGCGTTTTCAGTTTTTTTGCGATTTCTCAAAATTGATACATGGTATTGGGTTGCAATTCATAACAATGATTAATGGACATGTTCCGGATACGATATGTCAAGGATACGCATGAGTGACCTCGGCGATACGCTCCAGTGAGCAATATAGGATTTTACATTTTCATCTTCTCCTCCAGAACGACACTACTTAAAGACTTGAAATTTACATCACACGCAGATAATAAGTTCCCCATCATAAATTGCAAATTTTATGCATGACTGACCACGCTTTCACGCTCCAGTGAACAAAACGCGTTTTCAGTTTTTTTGCCATTTCTCAAAATTGATACATGCTATTGGGTTGAAATTCATAACAATGATTAATGGATATGTTCCGGATACGACATATCAAGAATACGCATGAGTGACCTTGGCCATACGCTCCAGTGAGCAATATAGGATTTTACATTTTCATCTTCTTCTCGAGAACGACACTACTTCGAGACTTGAAATTTACATCACATGCAGATAATGAATCCCCCATCATAAACTGCAAATTTTATGCATGACTGACCACGCTTTCACGCTCCAGTGAGCAAAACTCGTCTTCAGCTTTTTTTACGCGGGAAGCCTGTTAAAGCTGCACGCAGCTCTAGTTATTATTATTATTATTTATTTATTTATTTATTTTTATTATTTTTTTTTCAAATTGGTCCTACAAACTTGAAATTCACCTCAAATGTGCAGAAGTTCTCAGCTAGCTAAAAAATGCAAATTTTATGCATGACTGACCACGCTTTCACGCTCCAGTGAGCAAAACGCGTTTTCAGTTTTTTTGCGATTTCTCAAAATTGATACATGCTATTGGGTTGAAATTCATAACAATGATTAATGGACATGTTCCGGATACGATATGTCAAGGATACGCATGAGTGACCTCGGCGATACGCTCCAGTGAGCAATATAGGATTTTACATTTTCATCTTCTTCTCGAGAACGACACTACTTAGAGACTTGAAATTTACATCACATGCAGATAATAAGTCCCCCATCATAAATTGCAAATTTTATGCATGACTGACTACGCTTTCACGCTCCAGTGAGCAAAACGCGTCTTCAGTTTATTTGAGATTTCTCAATATTGATACATGCTATTGGGTTGAAATTCATAACAATGATTAATGGACATGTTCCGGATACGATATGTCAAGGATACGCATGAGTGATCTCGGCGATACGCTCCAGTGAGCAATATAGGATTATACATTTTCATCTTCTTCTCGACAACGACACTACTTAGAGACTTGAAATTTACAACACATGCAGATAATATGTCCCCCATAATAAATTGCAAATTTTATGCATGACTGACCACGCGTTCACGCTCCAGTGAGCAAAACGCGTCTTCAGTTTTTTTTACGCGGGAAGCCTGTTAAAGCTGCACGCAGCTCTAGTTATTATTATTATTTATTTTTATTATTTTTTTTTCAAATTGGTCCTACAAACTTGAAATTCACCTCAAATGTGCAAAAGTTCTCAGCTAGCAATAAAATGCAAATTTTATGCATGACTGACCACGCTTTCACGCTCCAGTGAGCAAAACGCGTTTTTAGTTTTTTTGCGATTTCTCAAAATTGATACATGCTATTGGGTTGAAATTCATAACAATGATTAATAGACATTTTTCGGATACAATATGTCAAGGATACGCATGAGTGACCCAAGCGATACGCTCCAGTGAGCAATATAGGATTTTACATTTTCATCTTACTCTCGAGAACGACACTACTTAGAGACTTGAAATTTACATCACATGCAGATAATAAGTCCCCCATCCTAAATTGCAAATTTTATGTATGACTGACCAGGCTTTCACGCTCCAGTGAGCAAAACGCGTTTTCAGTTTTTTTGCGATTTCTCAAAATTGATATATGCTATTGGGTTGAAATTCATACCAATGATTAATGGACATGTTCCGGATTCGATATGTCAAGGATACGCATGAGTGACCTCGGCGATACGCTCCAGTGAGCAATATAGGATTTTACATTTTTATCTACTCCTCGAGAACGACATTACTTAGAGACTTCAAATTTACATCACATGCAGATATTTATTCCCCCATCATAAATTGCAAATTTTATGCATGACTGACCACGCTTTCACGCTCCAGTGAGCAAAACGCGTCTTCAGTTTTTTTGCGATTTCTCAAAATTGATACGTGCTATTGGGTTGAAATTCATAACATTGATTAATGGACATGTTCCGGATACAATATATCAAGGATACGCATGAGTGATCTCGGCGATACGCTCCAGTGAGCAATATAGGATTTCACATTTTCATCTCCTTCTCGAGAACGACACTACTTAGAGACTTGAAATTTACATCACATGCAGATAATAAGTCCTCCATCATAAATTGCAAATTTTATGCATGACTGACCACGCTTTCACGCTTCAGTGAGCAAAACGCGTCTTCAGTTTTTTTGCGATTTCTCAAAATTGATACATGCTATTGGGTTGAAATTGATAACAATGATTAATGGACATGTTCCGAATACAATATGTCAAGGATACGCATGAGTGATCTCGGCGATACGCTCCAGTGAGCAATATAGGATTTTACATTTTCATCTTCTTCTCGAGAACGACACTACTTAGAGACTTGAAATTTACATCACATGCAGATATTAAGTCCTCCATCATAAAATGCAAATTTTATGCATGACTGACAACGCTTTCACGCTCCAGTGAGCAAAACGCGTCTTCAGTTTTTTTACGATTTCTCAAAATTGATACATGCTATTGGGTTGAAATTCATAACAATGATTGATGGACATGTTCCGGATACGATATGTCAAGGATACGCATGAGTGACCTCGGCGATACGCTCCAGTAAGCAATATAGGATTTTACATTTTCATCTTCTTCTCGAGAACGACACTACTTAGAGACTTGAAATTTACATCACATGCAGATAATAAGTCCCACATCTCAAATTGCAAATTTTATGAATGACTGACCGCGCTTTCACGCTACAGTGAGCAAAACGCGTCTTCAGTTTTTTTGCGATTTCTCAAAATTGATACATGGTATTGGGTAGAAATTCATAACAATGATTGATGGACATGTTCCGGATACGATATGTCAAGGATACGCATGAGTGACCTCGGCGATACGCTCCAGTGAGCAATATAGGATTTTACATTTTCATCTTCTTCTCGAGAACGACACTACTTAGAGACTTGAAATTTACATCACATGCAGTTAATAAGACCCACATCATAAATTGCAAATTTTATGCATGACTGACCACGCTTTCACGCTCCAGTGAGCAAAACGCGTCTTCAGTTTTTTAGCGATTTCTCAAAATTGATACATGCTATTGGGTTGAAATTCATAACAATGATTAATGGACATGTTTCGGATACGATATGTTAAGGATACGCATGAGTGACCTCGGCGATACGCTCCAGTAAGCAATATAGGATTTTACATTTTCATCTTCTCCTCGAGAACGACACTACTTAGAGACTTGAAATTTACATCACATGCAGATAATAAGTCCCACATCTCAAATTGCAAATTTTATGCATGACTGACCACGCTTTCACGCTTCAGTGAGCAAAACGCGTCTTCAGTTTTTTTGCGATTTCTCAAAATTGATACATGCTATTGGGTTGAAATTGATAACAATGATTAATGAACATGTTCCGAATACAATATGTCAAGGATACGCATGAGTGATCTCGGCGATACGCTCCAGTGAGCAATATAGGATTTTACATTTTCATCTTCTTCTCGAGAACGACACTACTTAGAGACTTGAAATTTACATCACATGCAGATATTAAGTCCTCCATCATAAAATGCAAATTTTATGCATGACTGACAACGCTTTCACGCTCCAGTGAGCAAAACGCGTCTTCAGTTTTTTTACGATTTCTCAAAATTGATACATGCTATTGGGTTGAAATTCATAACAATGATTGATGGACATGTTCCGAATACAATATGTCAAGGATACGCATGAGTGACCTCGGCGATACGCTCCAGTAAGCAATATAGGATTTTACATTTTCATCTTCTTCTCGAGAACGACACTACTTAGAGACTTGAAATTTACATCACATGCAGATAATAAGTCCCACATCTCAAATTGCAAATTTTATGCATGACTGACCGCGCTTTCACGCTACAGTGAGCAAAACGCGTCTTCAGTGTTTTTGCGATTTCTCAAAATTGATACATGGTATTGGGTAGAAATTCATAACAATGATTGATGGACATGTTCCGGATACGATATGTCAAGGATACGCATGAGTGACCTCGGCGATACGCTCCAGTGAGCAATATAGGATTTTACATTTTCATCTTCTTCTCGAGAACGACACTACTTAGAGACTTGAAATTTACATCACATGCAGTTAATAAGACCCACATCATAAATTGCAAATTTTATGCATGACTGACCACGCTTTCACGCTCCAGTGAGCAAAACGCGTCTTCAGTTTTTTAGCGATTTCTCAAAATTGATACATGCTATTGGGTTGAAATTCATAACAATGATTAATGGACATGTTTCGGATACGATATGTTAAGGATACGCATGAATGACCTCGGCGATACGCTCCAGTGAGCAATATAGGATTTTACATTTTTATCTACTTCTCGAGAACGACACTACTTAGAGACTTCAAATTTACATCACATGCAGATATTAATTCCCCCATCATAAATTGCAAATTTTATGCATGACTGACCACGATTTCACGCTCCAGTGAGCAAAACGCGTCTTCAGTTTTTTTGCGATTTCTCAAAATTGATACATGGTATTGGGTAGAAATTCAAAACAATGATTGATGGACATGTTCCGGATACGATATGTCAAGGATACGCATGAGTGACCTCGGCGATACGCTCCAGTGAGCAATATAGGATTTTACATTTTCATCTTCTTCTCGAGAACGACACTACTTAGAGACTTGAAATTTACATCACATGCAGTTAATAAGACCCACATCATAAATTGCAAATTTTATGCATGACTGACCACGCTTTCACGCTCCAGTGAGCAAAACGCGTCTTCAGTTTTTTTTACGCGGAAAGCCTGTTAAAGCTGCACGCAGCTCTAGTTATTATTATTATTAGGCTTCCCGCTGCTTGTCAGCAGGGAACCTATTGTATTCCTGTGTTTTATTAGGCTTCCCGCTGCTTGTCAGCAGGGAACCTATTGTATTCCTGTGTTTTATTATTATTTATTATTATTATTATTATTATTATTATTATTAATATTTTTTTTTCAAATTGGTCCTACAAACTTGAAATTCACCTCAAATGTGCAGAAGTTCTCAGCTAGCAATAAAATGCAAATTTTATGCATGACTGACAACGCTTTCACGCTCCAGTAAGCAAAACGCGTCCTCAGTTTTTTAGCGATTTCTCAAAATTGATACATGCTATTGGGTTGAAATTCATAACATTGATTAATGGTCATGTTCCGGATACAATATATCAAGGATACGCATGAGTGATCTCGGCGATACGCTCCAGTGAGCAATATAGGATTTCACATTTTCATCTCCTTCTCGAGAACGACACTACTTAGAGACTTGAAATTTACATCACAAGCAGATAATAAGTCCCCCATCATAAATTGCAAATTTTATGCATGACTGACCAGGCTTTCACGCTTCAGTGAGCAAAACGCGTCTTCAGTTTTTTTGCGATTTCTCAAAATTGATACATGCTATTGGGTTGAAATTGATAACAATGATTAATGGACATGTTCCGAATACAATATGTCAAGGATACGCATGAGTGATCTTGGCGATACGCTCCAGTGAGCAATATAGGATTTTACATTTTCATCTTTTTCTTGAGAACGACACTACTTAGAGACTTGAAATTTACATCACATGCAGATATTAAGTCCTCCATCATAAAATGCAAATTTTATGCATGACTGACCACGCTTTCACGCTCCAGTGAGCAAAACGCGTCTTCAGTTTTTTTACGATTTCTCAAAATTGATACATGCTATTGGGTTGAAATTCATAAAAATGATTGATGGACATGGTACGGATACGATATGTCAAGGATACGCATGAGTGACCTCGGCGATACGCTCCAGTAAGCAATATAAGATTTTACATTTTCATCTTCTTCTCGAGAACGACACTACTTAGAGACTTGAAATTTACATCACATGCAGATAATGAGTCCCACATCTTAAATTGCAAATTTTATGCATGACTGACCACGCTTTCACGCTCCAGTGAGCAAAACGCGTCTTCAGTTTTTTTGCGATTTCTCAAAATTGATACATGGTATTGGGTAGAAATTCATAACAATGATTAAAGGACATGTTCCGGATACGATATGTCAAGGATACGCATGAGTGACCTCGGCGATACGCTCCAGTGAGCAATATAGGATTTTACATTTTCATCTTCTTCTCGAGAACGACACTACTTAGAGACTTGAAATTTACATCACATGCAGTTAATAAGACCCACATCATAAATTGCAAATTTTATGCATGACTGACCACGCTTTCACGCTCCAGTGAGCAAAACGCGTCTTCAGTTTTTTTTACGCGGGAAGCCTGTTAAAGCTGCACGCAGCTCTAGTTATTATTATTATTAGGCTTCCCGCTGCTTGTCAGCAGGGAACCTATTGTATTCCTGTGTTTTATTAGGCTTCCCGCTGCTTGTCAGCAGGGAACCTATTGTATTCCTGTGTTTTATTATTATTTATTATTATTATTATTATTATTAGGCTTCCCGCTGCTTGTCAGCAGGGAACCTATTGTATTCCTGTGTTTTATTAGGCTTCCCGCTGCTTGTCAGCAGGGAACCTATTGTATTCCTGTGTTTTATTATTATTATTATTATTATTATTTATTTATTATTATTATTATTATTATTTATTTTTATTATTTTTTTTTCATATTGGTCCTACAGACTTGAAATTCACCTCAAATGTGCAGAAGTTCTCAGCTAGCAATAAAATGCAAATTTTATGCATGACTGACCAAGCTTTCACGCTCCAGTGAGCAAAACGCGTCTTCGGTTTTTTTGCGATTTCTCAAAATTGATACATGCTATTGGGTTGAAATTCATAACAATGATTAATGAACATGTTCCGGATACGATATGTCAAGGATACGCATGAGTGACCTTGGCGATACGCTCCAGTGAGCAATATAGGATTTTACATTTTCATCTTCTTCTCGAGAACGACACCACTCAGAGACTTGAAATTTACATCACATGCAGATAATAAGTCCCCCGTCATAAATTTGCAAATTTTATGCATGACTGACCACGCTTTCACGCTCCAGTGAGCAAAACGCCGTCTTCAGTTTTTTTGCGATATCTCAAAATTGATACATGCTATTGGGTTGAAATTCATAACAATGATTAATGGACAGGTTCCGGATACGATATGTCAAGGATACGAATGAGTGACCTCGGTGATACGCTCCAGTGAGCAATATAGGATTTTACATTTTCATCTTCTTCTCGAGAACGACACTACTTAGAGACTTGAAATTTACATCACATGCAGATAATAAGTCCCCCGTCATAAATTGCAAATTTTATGCATGACTGACCACGCTTTCACGCTACAGTGAGCAAAACGCGTCTTCAGTTTTTTTGCGATTTCTCAAAATTGATACATGCTATTGGGTTGAAATTCATAACAATGATTATTGGACATGTTCCGGATATGATATGTCAAGGATACGCATGAGTGACCTCGGCGATACGCTCCAGTGAGCAATATACGATTTTACATTTTCATCTTCTTCTCGAGAACGACACTACTTAGAGACTTGAAATTTACATCACATGCAGATAATAAGTCTCCCATCATAAATTGCAAATTTTATGCATGACTAACCACGTTTTCACGCTCCAGTGAGCAAAACGCGTCTTCAGTTTTTTTTACGCGGGAAGCCTGTTAAAGCTGCACGCAGCTCTAGTTATTATTATTATTATTTTTTTTTCAAATTGGTCCTACAAACTTGAAATTCACCTCAAATGTGTAGAAGTTCTCAGCTAGCAATAAAATGCAAATTTTATGCATGACTGACCACGCTTTCACGCTCCAGTGAGCAAAACGCGTTTTCAGTTTTTTTGCAATTTCTCAAAATTGATACATGGTATTTGGTTGAAATTCATAACAATGATTAATGGACATGTTCCGGATACGTTATTTCAAGGATACGCAAGAGTAACCTCAGCGATACGCTCCAGTGAGCAACATAGGATTTTACATTTTCATCTTCTTCTCGAGAACGACACTACTTAGAGACTTGAAATTTACATCACATGCAGATAATAAGTCCTCGATCATAATTTGCAAATTTTATGCATGACTGACCACGCTTTAACGCTTCAGTGAGCAAAACGCGTCTCCAGTTTTTTTGCGATTTCTCAAAATTGACACATGCTATTGGGTTGAAATTCATACCAATGATTAGTGGACATGTTCTGGATACGATATGTCAAGGATACGCATGAGTGACCTCGGCGATACGCTCCAGTGAGCAATATAGGATTTAACAATTTCATCTTCTTCTCGAGAACGACACTACTTAGAGACTTAAAATTTACATCACATGCAGATAATGAGTCCCCCATCATAAATTGCAAATTTTATGCATGACTGACTAAGCTTTCACGCTCCAGTGAGCAAAACGGGTCTTCAGTTTTTTTGCGATTTCTCAAAATTGATACTTGCTATTGGGTTGAAAATTTATAACAATGATTAATGGACATGTTCCGGATACGATATGTCAAGGATACGCATGAGTGACCTCGGCGATACGCTCCAGTGAGCAATATAGGAATTTACATTTTCATCTTCTTCTCGAGAACGACACTACTTAGAGACTTGAAATTTACATCACATGCAGATAATAAGTCCCCCATCATAAATTGCAAATTTTATGCATGACTGACCACGCATTCACGCTCCAGTGAGCAAAACGCGTCTTCAGTTTTTTTGCGATTTCTCAAAATTGATACATGGTATTGGGTTGAAATTCATAACAATGATTAATGGACAGGTTCCGGATACAATATGTCAAGGATACGCATGAGAGACCTCGGCGATACGCTCCAGTGAGCGGTATAGGATTTTACATTTTCATCTTCTTCTCGAGAACGACACTACTTCGAGACTTGAAATTTACATCACATGCAGATAATGAATTCCCCATCATAAACTGCAAATTTTATGCATGACTGACCACGCTTTCACGCTCCAGTGAGCAAAACGCGTCTTCAGTTTTTTTTACGCGGGAAGCCTGTTAAAGCTGCACGCAGCTCTAGTTATTATTTATTTTTATTATTTATTTTTCAAATTGGTCCTACAAACTTGAAATTCACCTCAAATGTGCAGAAGTTCTCAGCTAGCAATAAAATGCAAATTTTATGCATGACTGACCCCGCTTTCACGCTCCAGTGAGCAAAACGCGTTTTCAGTTTTTTTGCGATTTCTCAAAATTGATACATGCTATTGGGTTGAAATTCTTAACAATGATTAATAGACATTTTCCGGATACAATATGTCAAGGATACGCATGAGTGACCTCAGCGATACGCTCCAGTGAGCAATATAGGATTTTACATTTTTATCTTCTCCTCGAGAACGACACTACTTAGTGACTTGAAATTTACATCACATGCAGATAATAAGTCCCCCATCTTAAATTACAAATTTTATGCATGACTGACAACGCCTTCACGCTCCAGTGAGCAAAACGCGTCTCCAGTTTTTTAGCGATTTCTCAAAATTGATACATGCTATTGGGTTGAAATTCATAACACTGATTAATGGACATGTTCCGGATACGATATGTCAAGGATACGCATGAGTGACCTCGGCGATACGCTTCAGTGAGCAATATAGGATTTCACATTTTTATCTACTTCTCGAGAACGACACTATTTAGAGACTTCAAATTTGCATCACATGCAGATAATGAGTCCCCCATCATAAATTGCAAATTTTATGCATGACTGACCAGGCTTTCACGCTCCAGTGAGCAAAACGCGTCTTCAGTTTTTTTGCGATTTCTCAAAATTGATACATGCTATTGGGTTGAAATTCATAACATTGATTAATAGACATTTTTCGGATACAATATGTTAAGGATACGCATGAGTGATCTCGGCGATACGCTCCAGTGAGCAATATAGGATTTCACATTTTCATCTTCTTCTCGAGAACGACACTACTTAGAGACTTGAAATTTACATCACATGCAGATAATAAGTCCTTCATCATAAATTGCAAATTTTATGAATGACCGACCACGCTTTCACGCTCCAGTGAGCAAAACGCGTCTTCAGTTTTTTTGCGATTTCTCAAAATTGATACATGCTATTGGGTTGAAATTCATAACAATGATTAATGGACATGTTCCGGATACAATATGTCAAGGATACGCATGAGTGATCTCGGCGATACGCTCCAGTGAGCAATATAGGATTTTACATTTTCATCTTCTTCTCGAGAACGACACTACTTAGAGACTTGAAATTTACATCACATGCAGATATTAAGTCCTCCATCATAAATTGCAAATTTTATGCATGACTGACCACGCTTTCACGCTCCAGTGAGCAAAACGCGTCTTCAGTTTTTTTTACGCGGGAAGCCTGTTAAAGCTGCACGCAGCTCTAGTTATTATTTATTATTAGGCTTCCCGCTGCTTGTCAGCAGGGAACCTATTGTATTCCTGTGTTTTATTATTATTATTATTATTATTATTATTTATTTATTTATTTATTTTTATTATTTTTTTTTCAAATTGGTCCTACAAACTTGAAATTCACCTCAAATGTGCAGAAGTTCTCAGCTAGCTAAAAAATGCAAATTTTATGCATGACTGAACACGCTTTCACGCTCCAGTGAGCAAAACGCGTTTTCAGTTTTTTTGCGATTTCTCAAAATTGATACATGCTATTGGGTTGAAATTCATAACAATGATTAATGGACATGTTTCGGATACGATATGTCAAGGATACGCATGAGTGACCTCGGCGATACGCTCCAGTGAGCAATATAGGATTTTACATTTTCATCTTCTTCTCGAGAACGACACTACTTAGAGACTTGAAATTTACATCACATGCAGATAATAAGTCCCCCATAATAAATTGCAAATTTTATGCATGACTGATTACGCTTTCACGCTCCAGTGAGCAAAACGCGTCTTCAGTTTTTTGAGATTTCTCAATATTGATACATGCTATTGGGTTGAAATTCATAACAAATGATTAATGGACATGTTCCGGATACGATATGTCAAGGATACGCATGAGTGATCTCGGCGATACGCTACAGTGAGCAATATAGGATTATACATTTTCATCTTCTTCTCGAGAACGACACTACTTAGAGACTTGAAATTTACATCACATGCAGATAATAAGTCCTTCATCATAAATTGCAAATTTTATGAATGACCGACCACGCTTTCACGCTCCAGTGAGCAAAACGCGTCTTCAGTTTTTTTGCGATTTCTCAAAATTGATACATGCTATTGGGTTGAAATTCATAACAATGATTAATGGACATGTTCCGGATACAATATGTCAAGGATACGCATGAGTGATCTCGGCGATACGCTCCAGTGAGCAATATAGGATTTTACATTTTCATCTTCTTCTCGAGAACGACACTACTTAGAGACTTGAAATTTACATCACATGCAGATATTAAGTCCTCCATCATAAATTGCAAATTTTATGCATGACTGACCACGCTTTCACGCTCCAGTGAGCAAAACGCGTCTTCAGTTTTTTTTACGCGGGAAGCCTGTTAAAGCTGCACGCAGCTCTAGTTATTATTTATTATTAGGCTTCCCGCTGCTTGTCAGCAGGGAACCTATTGTATTCCTGTGTTTTATTATTATTATTATTATTATTATTTATTTATTTATTTATTTTTATTATTTTTTTTTCAAATTGGTCCTACAAACTTGAAATTCACCTCAAATGTGCAGAAGTTCTCAGCTAGCTAAAAAATGCAAATTTTATGCATGACTGACCACGCTTTCACGCTCCAGTGAGCAAAACGCGTTTTCAGTTTTTTTGCGATTTCTCAAAATTGATACATGCTATTGGGTTGAAATTCATAACAATGATTAATGGACATGTTTCGGATACGATATGTCAAGGATACGCATGAGTGACCTCGGCGATACGCTCCAGTGAGCAATATAGGATTTTACATTTTCATCTTCTTCTCGAGAACGACACTACTTAGAGACTTGAAATTTACATCACATGCAGATAATAAGTCCCCCATAATAAATTGC
Source organism: Styela clava (assembly GCF_013122585.1). Lineage (NCBI taxonomy): Eukaryota > Metazoa > Chordata > Ascidiacea > Stolidobranchia > Styelidae > Styela > Styela clava. Next base: position 54,160 of record NW_024102699.1, read on the forward strand.
AAATTTTATGCATGACTGATTACGCTTTCACGCTCCAGTGAGCAAAACGCGTCTTCAGTTTTTGAGATTTCTCAATATTGATACATGCTATTGGGTTGAAATTCATAACAAATGATTAATGGACATATTCCGGATACGATATGTCAAGGATACGCATGAGTGATCTCGGCGATACGCTACAGTGAGCAATATAGGATTATACATTTTCATCTTCTTCTCGACAACGACACTACTTAGAGACTTGAAATTTACAACACATGCAGATAATATGTCCCCCATCATAAATTGCAAATTTTATGCATGACTGACCACGCGTTCACGCTCCAGTGAGCAAAACGCGTCTTCAGTTTTTTTTACGCGGGAAGCCTGTTAAAGCTGCACGCAGCTCTAGTTATTATTATTATTTATTTTTATTATTTTTTTTTCAAATTGGTCCTACAAACTTGAAATTCACCTCAAATGTGCAAAAGTTCTCAGCTAGCAATAAAATGCAAATTTTATGCATGACTGACCACGCTTTCACGCTCCAGTGAGCAAAACGCGTTTTCAGTTTTTTTGCGATTTCTCAAAATTGATACATGCTATTGGGTTGAAATTCATAACAATGATTAATAGACATTTTTCGGATACAATATGTCAAGGATACGCATGAGTGACCCCAGCGATACGCTCCAGAGAGCAATATAGGATTTTACATTTTCATCTTTCTCTCGAGAACGACACTACTTAGAGACTTGAAATTTACATCACATGCAGATAATAAGTCTCCCATCATAAATTGCAAATTTTATGTATGACTGACCACGCTTTCACGCTCCAGTGAGCAAAACGCGTTTTCAGTTTTTTTGCGATTTCTCAAAATTGATATATGCTATTGGGTTGAAATTCGTACCAATGATTAATGGACATGTTCCGGATTCGATATGTCAAGGATACGCATGAGTGACACCGGCGATACGCTCCAGTGAGCAATATAGGATTTTACATTTTCATCTTCTCCTTGAGAACGACACTACTTAGTGACTTGAAATTTACATCACATGCAGATAATAAGTCCCCCATCATAAATTACAAATTTTATGCATGACTGACAACGCTTTCACGCTCCAGTAAGCAAAACGCGTCTTCAGTTTTTTAGCGATTTCTCAAAATTGATACATGCTATTGGGTTGAAATTCATAACATTGATTAATGGACATGTTCCGGATACAATATATCAAGGATACGCATGAGTGATCTCGGCGATACGCTCCAGTGAGCAATATAGGATTGCACATTTTCATCTCCTTCTCGAGAACGACTCTACTTAGAGACTTGAAATTTACATCACAAGCAGATAATAAGTCCCCCATCATAAATTGCAAATTTTATGCATGACTGACCACGCTTTCACGCTTCAGTGAGCAAAACGCGTCTTCAGTTTTTTTGCGATTTCTCAAAATTGATACATGCTATTGGGTTGAAATTGATAACAATGATTAATGGACATGTTCCGAATACAATATGTCAAGGATACGCATGAGTGATCTCGGCGATACGCTCCAGTGAGCAATATAGGATTTTACATTTTCATCTTCTTCTTGAGAACGACACTACTTAGAGACTTGAAATTTACATCACATGCAGATATTAAGTCCTCCATCATAAAATGCAAATTTTATGCATGACTGACCACGCTTTCACGCTCCAGTGAGCAAAACGCGTCTTCAGTTTTTTTACGATTTCTCAAAATTGATACATGCTATTGGGTTGAAATTCATAAAAATGATTGATGGACATGGTACGGATACGATATGTCAAGGATACGCATGAGTGACCTCGGCGATACGCTCCAGTAAGCAATATAAGATTTCACATTTTCATCTTCTTCTCGAGAACGACACTACTTAGAGACTTGAAATTTACATCACATGCAGATAATGAGTCCCACATCTTAAATTGCAAATTTTATGCATGACTGACCACGCTTTCACGCTCCAGTGAGCAAAACGCGTCTTCAGTTTTTTTGCGATTTCTCAAAATTGATACATGGTATTGGGTAGAAATTCATAACAATGATTAAAGGACATGTTCCGGATACGATATGTCAAGGATACGCATGAGTGACCTCGGCGATACGCTCCAGTGAGCAATATAGGATTTTACATTTTCATCTTCTTCTCGAGAACGACACTACTTAGAGACTTGAAATTTACATCACATGCAGTTAATAAGACCCACATCATAAATTGCAAATTTTATGCATGACTGACCACGCTTTCACGCTCCAGTGAGCAAAACGCGTCTTCAGTTTTTTTTACGCGGGAAGCCTGTTAAAGCTGCACGCAGCTCTAGTTATTATTATTATTAGGCTTCCCGCTGCTTGTCAGCAGGGAACCTATTGTATTCCTGTGTTTTATTAGGCTTCCCGCTGCTTGTCAGCAGGGAACCTATTGTATTCCTGTGTTTTATTATTATTTATTATTATTATTATTATTATTATTATTATTATTATTATTTTTTTTTCAAATTGGTCCTACAAACTTGAAATTCACCTCAAATGTGCAGAAGTTCTCAGCTAGCAATAAAATGCAAATTTTATGCATGACTGACCACGCTTTCACGCTCCAGTGAGCAAAACGCGTTTTCAGTTTTTTTGCAATTTCTCAAAATCGATACATGGTATTTGGTTGAAATTCATATCAATGATTAATGGACATGTTCCGGATACGTTATTTCAAGGATACGCAAGAGTGACCTCAGCGATACGCTCCAGTGAGCAACATAGGATTTTACATTTTCATCTTCTTCTCGAGAACAACACTACTTAGAGACTTAAAATTTACATCACATGCAGATAATGAGTCCCCCATCATAAATTGCAAATTTTATGCATGACTGACTACGCTTTCACGCTCCAGTGAGCAAAACGGGTCTTCAGTTTTTTAGCGATTTCTCAAAATTGATACATGCTATTGGGTTGAAATTCATAACATTGATTAATGGACATGTTCCGGATACAATATATCAAGGATACGCATGAGTGATCTCGGCGATACGCTCCAGTGAGCAATATAGGATTGCACATTTTCATCTCCTTCTCGAGAACGACACTACTTAGAGACTTGAAATTTACATCACAAGCAGATAATAAGTCCCCCATCATAAATTGCAAATTTTATGCATGACTGACCACGCTTTCAGCCTTCAGTGAGCAAAACGCGTCTTCAGTTTTTTGCGAATTTCTCAAAATTGATACATGCTATTGGGTTGAAATTGATAACAATGATTAAATGGACATGTTCGAATACAATATGTCAGGATACGCATGAGTGATCTCGGCGATACGCTCCAGTGAGCAATATAGGATTTTACATTTTCATCTTCTTCTTGAGAACGACACTACTTAGAGACTTGAAATTTACATCACATGCAGATATTAAGTCCTCCATCATAAATGCAAATTTTATGCATGACTGACCACGCTTTCACGCTCCAGTGAAGCAAAACGCGTCTTCAGTTTTTTTACGATTTCTCAAAATTGAATACATGCTATTGGGTTGAAATTCATAAAAATGATTGAATGGAACATGGTACGGATACGATATGTCAAGGATACGCAGAGTGACCTCGGCGATACGCTCCAGTAAGCAATATAAGATTTCACATTTTCATCTTCTTCTCGAGAACGACACTACTTAGAGACTTGAAATTTACATCACATGCAGATAATGAGTTCCCACATCTTAAATTGCAAATTTTTATGCATGACTGAACCACGCTTTCACGCTCCAGTGAGCAAAACGCGTCTTCAGTTTTTTTGCGATTTCTCAAAATTGATACATGGTATTGGGTAGAAATTCATAACAATGATTAAAGGACATGTTCCGGATACGATATGTCAAGGATACGCAATGAGTGACCTCGGCGATTACGCTCCAGTGAGCAATATAGGATTTTACATTTTTCATCTTCTTCTCGGAACGACACTACTTAGAGACTTGAAATTTACATCACATGCAGTTAATAAGACCCACATCATAAATTGCAAATTTTATGCATGACTGACCACGCTTTCACGCTCCAGTGAGCAAACGCGTCTTCAGTTTTTTTTTACGCGGGAGCCTGTTAAAGCTGCACGCAGCTTCTAGTTATTATTATTATTAGGCTTCCGCTGTGTCAGCAGGGAACTATTTATTTCCTGTGTTTTATAGGCTTCCGCTGCTTGTCAGCAGGGGACCTATTGTATTCCTGTGTTTTTTATTATTTATTATTATTATTTTATTATTATTATTATTATTTTTTTTTCAAATTGGTCCTACAAACTTGAAATTCACCTCAAATGTGCAGAAGTTCTCAGCTAGCAATAAAATGCAAATTTATGCATGACTGACTACGCTTTCACGCTCAGTGAGCAAAACGGGTCTTCAGTTTTTTGTGCGATTTCTCAAAATTGATACTTGCTATTGGGTTGAAAATTTATAACAAATGATTTAATGGACATGTTCCGGATACGATATGTCAAGGATACGCATGAGTGACCTCGCGATACGCTCCAGTGAGCAATATAGGAATTTACATTTCATCTTCTTCTCGAGAACGACACTACTTAGAGACTTGAAATTTAGATACATGCAGATAATAAGTCCCCCATCATAAATTGCAAAAATTTTATGCATGACTGACCACGCTTTCACCGCTCCCAGTGAGCAAAACGCCTCTTCAGTTTTTTTGCGATTTCTCAAAATTGATACATGGTATTGGGTTGAAATTCATAACAATGATTAATGGACAATGTTCCGGATACAATATGTCAAGGAAACGCATTGAGAGACCTCGGCGATACGCTCCAGTGAGCGGTAATAGGATTTTACATTTTCATCTTCTCTCCAGAACGACACTACTTCGAGACTTGAAATTTAACATCACATGCAATAATGAATTCCCCATCATAAACTGCAAATTTTATGATGACTGACCACGCTTTCACGCTCCAGTGAGCAAACGCGTCTTCAAGTTTTTTTTACGCGGGAAGCCTGTTAAAGCTGCACGCAGCTCTAGTTATTATTTATTTTTATTATTTATTTTCAAATTGGTCCTACAAACTTGAAATTCACCTCAAATGTGCAGAAGTTCTCAGCTAGCAATAAAATGCAAATTTATGCATGACTGACCCCGCTTTCACGCTCCAGTGAGCAAAACGCGTTTTCCAGTTTTTTTTGCGATTTCTCAAATTGATACATGCTATTGGGTTGAAATTCATAACAATGATTGATAGACATTTTTCGGATACAATATGTCAAGGATACGCATGAATGACCTCAGCGATACGCTCCAGTGAGCAATATAGGATTTTACATTTTTATCTTCTCCTCGAGAACGACACTACTTAGTGACTTGAAATTTACATCACATGCAGATAATAAGTCCCCCCATCATAATTACAAATTTTATGCATGACTGACAACGCCTTCACGCTCCAGTGAGCAAAACGCGTCTCCAGTTTTTTAGCGATTTCTCAAAATTGATACATTCTATTGGGTTGAAATTCATAACACTGATTAATGGACATGTTCCGGATACGATATGTCAAGGATACGCATGAGTGACCTCGGCGATACGCTTCAGTGAGCAATATAGGATTTCACATTTTCATCTACTTCTCGAGAACGACACTACTTAGAGACTTCAAATTTGCATCACATGCAGATAATGAGTCCCCCATCATAAATTGTAAATTTTATGCATGATTGACCAGGCTTTCACGCTCCAGTGAGCAAAACGCGTCTTCAGTTTTTTTGCGATTTCTCAAAATTGATACATGCTATTGGGTTGAAATTCATAACATTGATTAATGGACATGTTCCGGATACAATATGATTAAGGATTACGCATGAGTGATCTCGGCGATACGCTCCAGTGAGGCAATATAGATTTCACTATTTCAATCTTCTTCTCGAGAACGACACTACTTAGAGACTTGAAATTTACATCACATGCAGATAATAAGTCCTTCATCATAAATTGCAAATTTAATGAATGACTGACCACGCTTTCACGCTCCAGTGAGCAAAACGCGTCTTCAGTTTTTTTGCGATTTCTCAAAATTGATACATGCTATTGGGTTGAAATTCATAACAATGATTAATGGACATGTTCCGGATACAATATGTCAAGGATACGCATGAGTGATCTCGGCGATACGCTCCAGTGAGCAATATAGGATTTTACCTTTTCATCTTCTTCTCGAGAACGACACTACTTAGAGACTTGAAATTTACATCACATGCAGATGTTAAGTCCGCCATCATAAATTGCAAATTTTATGCATGACTGACCACGCTTTCACGCTCCAGTGAGCAAAACGCGTCTTCAGTTTTTTTTACGCGGGAAGCCTGTTAAAGCTGCACGCAGCTCTAGTTATTATTTATTATTAGGCTTCCCGCTGCTTGTCAGCAGGGAACCTATTGTATTCCTGTGTTTTAATATTATTAGGCTTCCCGCTGCTTGTCAGCAGGGAACCTATTGTATTCCTGTGTTTTATTATTATTATTTATTATTATTATTATTTATTTATTATTATTATTAGGCTTCCCGCTTCTTGTCAGCAGGGAACCTATTGTATTCCTGTGTTTTATTAATATTATTTATTTATTATTATTATTATTATTATTTATTTTTATTATTTTTTTTTCAAATTGGTCCTACAAACTTGAAATTCACCTCAAATGTGCAGAAGTTCTCAGCTAGCAATAAAATGCAAATTTTATGCATGACTGACCACGCTTTCACGCTCCAGTGAGCAAAACGCGTTTTCAGTTTTTTTGCGATTTCTCAAAATTGATACATGCTATTGGGTTGAAATTCATAACAATGATTAATAGTCATTTTTCGGATACAATATGTCAAAGATACGCATGAGTGACCTCGGCGATACGCTAGAGTGAGCAATATAGGATTTTACATTTTCATCTTCTTCTCGAGAACGACACTACTTAGAGACTTGAAATTTACATCACATGCAGATAATAAGTCCCCCATCATAAATTGCAAATTTTATGCATGACTGACCAGGCTTTCACGCTCCAGTGAACAAAACGCGTCTCCAGTTTTTTTGCAATTTCTCAAAATTGATACATGCTATTGGGTTGAAATTCATAACAATGATTGATGGACATGTTCCAGATACGCTATGTCAAGGATACGCGTGAGTGACCTCGGCGATACGCTCCAGTGAGCAATATAGGATTTTACATTTTCATCTTCTTCTCGAGAACGACACTACTTAGAGACTTGAAATTTACATCACATGCGGATAATAAGTCCCCCATCAAAAGTTGCAAATTTTATGCATGACTGACCACGCTTTCACGCTCCAGTGAGCAAAACGCGTCTTCAGTTTTTTTTACGCGGGAAGCCTGTTAAAGCTGCACGCAGCTCTAGTTATTATTTATTTTTATTATTTTTTTTTCAAATTGGTCCTACAAACTTTAAATTTACCTCAAATGTGCAGGAGTTCTCAGCTAGCAATAAAATGCAAATTTTATGCATGACTGACCACGCTTTCACGCTCCAGTGAGCAAAACGCGTCTTCAGTTTTTTTGCGATTTCTCAAAATTGATACATGCTTTTGGGTTGAAATTCATAACAATGATTAATGGACATGTTCCGGATACGATATGTCAAGGATACGCATGAGTGACCTCGGCGATACGCTCCAGTGAGCAATATAGGATTTCACATTTTCATCTTCTTCTCGAGAACGACACTACTTAGACACTTGAAATTTAAATCACATCCAGATAATAAGTCCCCCATCATAAATTGCAAATTTTATGCATGACTGATCACGCTTTCACGCTCCAGTGAGCAAAACGCGTCTCCAGTTTTTTTGCTATTCCTCAAAATTGATACATGCTATTAGGTTGAAATTCATAACAATGATTAATGGACATGTTCCGGATACGATATGTCAAGGAGACGCATGAGTGACCTCGGCGATACGCTCCAGTGAGCAATATAAGATTTTACATTTTCATCTTCTTCTCGAGAACGACACAACTTAGAGACTTGAAATTTACATCACATGCAGATAATAAGTCCCCCATCATAAATTTGAAATTTTATGCATGACTGACCACGCTTTCACGCTCCAGTGAGCAAAACGCGTCTTCAGTTTTCTTTACGCGGGAAGCCTGTTAAAGCTACACGCATCTCTAGTTATTATTATTATTTTTTTTTCAAATTGGTCCTACAAACTTGAAATTCACCTCAAATGTGCAGAAGTTCTCAGCTAGCAATAAAATGCAAATTTTATGCATGACTGACCAAGCTTTCACGCTCCAGTGAGCAAAACGCGTATTCAGTTTTTTTGCGATTTCTCAAAATTGATACATGCTATTGGGTTGAAATTCATAACAATGATTAATGGACATGTTCCGGATACAATATGTCAAGGATACGCATGAGTGACCTCGGCGATACGCTCCAGTGAGCAATATAGGATTTTACATTTTTATCTTCTTCTCGAGAACGACACTACTTAGAGACTTGAAATTTACATCACATGCAGACAATAAGTCCCCCATCATAATTTGCAAATTTTATGCATGACTGACCACGCTTTCATGCTCCAGTGAGCAAAACGCGTTTTCAGTTTTTTTGCGATTTCTCAAAATTGATACATGCTATTGGGTTGAAATTCATAACAATGATTAATGGACATGTTCCGGATACGATATGTCAAGGATACGCATGAGTGACCTCGGCGATACGCTCCAGTGAGCAATATAGGATTTTACACTTTCATCTTCTTCTCGAGAACGACACTACTTAGAGACTTGAAATTTACATCACATGCAGATAATAAGTTCCCCATCATAATTTGCAAATTTTATGCATGACTGACCAAGCTTTCACGCTCCAGTGAGCAAAACGCGTCTTCAGTTTTTTTGCAATTTCTCCAAATTGATACATGCTATTGGGTTGAAATTCATAACAATGATTAATGGACATGTTCCGGATACGCTATGTCAAGGATACGCATGAGTGACCTCGGCGATACGCTACAGTGAGCAATATAGGATTTTACATTTTCATCTTCTTCTCGAGAACGACACTACTTAGAGACTTGAAATTTACATCACATGCGGATAATAAGTCCCCCATCATAAATTGCAAATTTTATGCATGACTGACCACGCTTTCACGCTCCAGTGAGCAAAACACGTCTTCAGTTTTTTTTACGCGGGAAGCCTGTTAAAGCTGCACGCAGCTCTAGTTATTATTATTATTATTATTTATTTTTATTATTTTTTTTTCAAATTGGTCCTACAAACTTGAAATTTACCTCAAATGTGCAGAAGTTCTCAGCTAGCAATAAAATGCAAATTTTATGCATGACTGACCACGCTTTCACGCTCCAGTGAGCAAAACGCGTATTCAGTTTTTTTGCGATTTCTCAAAATTGATACATGGTATTGGGTTGAAATTCATAACAATGATTAATGGACATGTTCCGGATACGATATGTCAAGGATACGCATGAGTGACCTCGGCGATACGCTCCAGTGAGCAATATAGGATTTCACATTTTCATCTTCTTCTCGAGAACGACACTACTTGGAGACTTGAAATTTACAGCACATGCAGATAATAATTCCCCCATCATAATTTGCAAATTTTATGCATGACTGACCACGCTTTCACGCTCCAGTGAGCAAAACGCGTCTTCAGTTTTTTTGCGATTTCTTAAAATTTATACATGGTATTGAGTTGAAATTCATAACAATGATTAATGGACATGTTCCGGATAAGATATGTCAAGGATACGCATGAGTGACCTCGCCGATCCGCTCCAGTGAGCAATATAGGATTTTACACTTTCATCTTCTTCTCGAGAACGACACTACTTAGAGACTCGAAATTTACATCACATGCAGATAATAAGTCCCCCATCATAATTTGCAAATTTTATGCATGACTGACCACGCTTCCACGCTCCAGTGAGCAAAACGCGTCTTCAGTTTTTTTTTTACGCGGGTAGCATGTTAAAGCTGCACGCAGCTCTAGTTATTATTATTATTATTATTATTTATTTATTAGGCTTCCCGCTGCTTGTCAGCAGGGAACCTATTGTATTCCTGTGTTTTATTATTATTATTATTATTATTATCATTATTTATTTATTATTATTTATTTTTATTATTTTTTTTTCAAATTGGTCCTACAGACTTGAAATTCACCTCAAATGTGCAGAAGTTCTCAGCTAGCAATAAAATGCAAATTTTATGCATGACTGACCACGCTTTCACGCTCTAGTGAGCAAAACGCGTTTTCAGTTTTTTTGCGATTTCTCAAAATTGATACATGGTATTGGGTTGAAATTCATAACAATGATTAATGGACATGTTCCGGATGAGATATTTCAAGGATACGCATGAGTGACTTCGGCGATACGCTCCAGTGAGCAATATAGGATTTTACATTTTAATCTTCTTCTCGAGAACGACACCACTCAGAGACTTGAAATTTACATCACATGCAGATAATGAGTCCCCCATAATAAATTGCAAATTTTATGCATGACTGACCAAGCTTTCACGCTCCAGTGAGTAAAACGCGTTTTCAGTTTTTTCGCGATTTCTCAAAATTGATACATGCTATTGGGTTGAAATTCATTACAATGATTAATGAACATGTTCCGGATACGATATGTCAAGGATACGCAAAAGTGACCTCGGCGATACGCTCCAGTGAGCAAAATAGGATTTTACATTTTCATCTTCTTCTCGAGAACGACACTACTTAGAGACTTGAAATTTAAATCACATGCAGATAATAAGTCCCCCATCATAATTTGCAAATTTTATGCATGACTGACCACGCTTTCATGCTCCAGTGGGCAAAACTCGTCTTCAGTTTTTTTTACGCGGGAAGCCTGTTAAAGCTGCACGCAGCTCTAGTTTTTAATATTTTTTTTTCAAATTGGTCCTACATACTTGAAATTCACCTCAAATGTGCAGAAGTTCTCAGCTAGCAATAAAATGCAAATTTTATGCATGACTGACCACGCTTTCACGCTCCAGTGAGCAAAACGCGTTTTCAGTTTTTTTGCGATTTCTCAAAATTGATACATGCTATTGGGTTGAAATTCATAAAAATGATTAATGGACATGTTACGGATACGATATGTCAAGGATACGCATGAGTGACCTCGGCGATACGCTCCAGTAAGCAATATAGGATTTTACATTTTAATCTTCTTCTCGAGAACGACACTACTTAGAGACTTGAAATTTACATCACATGCAGATAATAAGTCCCCCATCTCAAATTGCAAATTTTATGCATGACTGACCACGCTTTCACGCTCCAGTGAGCAAAACGCGTTTTCAGTTTTTTTGCGATTTCTCAAAATTGATACATGGTATTGGGTTGAAATTCATAACAATGATTAAAGGACATCACATGCAGATAATAAGTCCCCCATCTTAAATTGCAAATTTTATGCATGACTGACCACGCTTTCACGCTCCAGTGAGCAAAACGCGTTTTCAGTTTTTTTGCGATTTCTCAAAATTGATACATGGTATTGGATTGAAATTCATAACAATGATTAAAGGACATGTTCCGGATACGATATGTCAAGGATACGCATGAGTGACCTCGGCGATACGCTCCAGTGAGCAATATAGGACTCTACATTTTCATCTTCTTCTCGAGAACGACACTACTTAGAGACTTGAAATTTACATCACATGCAGTTAATAAGTCCCACATCATAAATTGCAAATTTTATGCATGACTGACCACGCTTTCACGCTCCAGTGAGCAAAACGCGTCTTCAGTTTTTTTTACGCGGGAAGCCTGTTAAAGCTGCACGCAGCTCTAGTTATTATTTATTATTATTATTATTTATTAGGCTTCCCGCTGCTTGTCAGCAGGGAACCTATTGTATTCCTGTGTTTTATTATTATTAGGCTTCCCGCTGCTTGTCAGCAGGGAACCTATTGTATTCCTGTGTTTTATTATTATTATTTATTTATTATTATTATTATTATTTATTTTTATTATTTTTTTTTCAAATTGGTCCTACAAACTTGAAATTCACCTCAAATGTGCTGAAGTTCTCAGCTAGCAATAAAATGCAAATTTTATGCATGACTGACCACGCTTTCACGCTACAGTGAGCAAAACGCGTTTTCAGCTTTTTTGCGATTTCTCAAAATTGATACATGCTATTGGGTTGAAATTCATAACAATGATTAATGGACATGTTCCGGATACGATATGTCATGGATACGCATGAATGACCTCGGCGATACGCTCCAGTGAGCAATATAGGATTTTACATTTTCATCTTCTTCTCGAGAACGACACTACTTAGAGACTTAGATTTACATCACATGCAGATAATAAGTCCCCCATCATTAATTGCAAATTTTATGCATGACTGACCACACTTTCACGCTCCAGTGAGCAAAACGCGTTTTCAGTTTTTTTGCGATTTCTCAAAATTGATACATGCTATTGGGTTGAAATTCATAACAATGATTAATGGACATGTTCCGGATACGATATGTCAAGGATACGCATGAGTGACCTCGGCGATACGCTTCAGTAAGCAATATAGGATTTTACACTTTCATCTTCTTCTCGAGAACGACACTACTTAGAGACTTGAAATTTACATCACATGCAGATAATAAGTCCCCCATCATAATTTGCAAATTTTATGCATGACTGACCACGCTTTCACGCTCCAGTGAGCAAAACGCGTCTCTCAGTTTTTTTTTACGCGGGAAGCCTGGTAAAGCTGCACGCAGCTCTAGTTATTATTATTATTTATTTATTTTTATTATATTTTTTTCAAATTGGTTCTACAAACTTGAAATTCACCTCAAATGTGCAGAAGGTCTCAGCTAGCAATAAAATCCAAATTTTATGCATGACTGATCACGCTTTCACGCTCCAGTGAGCAAAACGCGTCTTCAGTTTTTTTGCGATTTCTCAAAATTGATACATGCTTTTGGGTTGAAATTCATAACAATGATTAATGGACATGTTCCGGATACGATATGTCAGGGATACGCATGAGTGACCTCGGCGATACGCTCCAGTAAGCAATATAGGATTTTACACTTTCACCTTCTTCTCGAGAACGACACTACTTAGAGACTCGAAATTTACATCACATGCAGATAATAATTCCCCCATCATAATTTGCAATTTTATGCATGACTGACCACGCTTTCACGCTCCAGTGAGCAAAACGCGTCCTCAGTTTTTTTGCGATTTCTTAAAATTTATACATGCTATTGAGTTGAAATTCATAACAATGATTAATGGACATGTTCCGGATACGATATGTCAAGGATATGCATGAGTGACCTTGCCGATACGCTCCAGTGAGCAATATAGGATTTTACACTTTCACCTTCTTCTCGAGAACGACACTACTTAGAGACTCGAAATTTACATCACATGCAGATAATAAGTCCCCCATCATAATTTGCAAATTTTATGCATGACTGACCACGCTTCCACGCTCCAGTGAGCAAAACGCGTCTTCAGTTTTTTTTACGCGGGAAGCATGTTAAAGCTGCACGCAGCTCTAGTTATTATTATTATTATTATTATTTATTTATTTTTAATATTTTTTTTTCAAATTGGTCCTACATACTTGAAATTCACCTCAAATGTGCAGAAGTTCTCAGCTAGCAATAAAATGCAAATTTTATGCATGACTGACCACGCTTTCACGCTCCAGTGAGCAAAACGCGTTTTCAGTTTTTTTGCGATTTCTCAAAATTGATACATGCTATTGGGTTGAAATTCATAAAAATGATTAATGGACATGTTACGGATACGATATGTCAAGGATACGCATGAGTGACCTCGGCGATACGCTCCAGTAAGCAATATAGGATTTTACATTTTAATCTTCTCCTCGAGAACGACACTACTTAGAGACTTGAAATTTACATCACATGCAGATAATAAGTCCCCCATCTTGAATTGCAAATTTTATGCATGACTGACCACGCTTTCACGCTCCAGTGAGCAAAACGCGTTTTCAGTTTTTTTGCGATTTCTCAAAATTGATACATGGTATTGGGTTGAAATTCATAACAATGATTAAAGGACATGTTCCGGATACGATATGTCAAGGATACGCATGAGTGACCTCGGCGATACGCTCCAGTGAGCAATATAGGATTTTACATTTTCATCTTCTTCTCGAGAACGACACTACTTAGAGACTTGAAATTTACATCGCATGCAGTTAATAAGTCCCACATCATAAATTGCAAATTTTATGCATGACTGACCACGTTTTCACGCTCCAGTGAGCAAAACGCGTCTTCAGTTTTTTTTGCGCGGGAAGCCTGTTAAAGCTGCACGCAGCTCTAGTTATTATTTATTATTAATATTATTTATTAGGCTTCCCGCTGCTTGTCAGCAGGGAACCTATTGTATTCCTGTGTTTTATTATTATTATTATTATTATTTATTTATTTTTATTATTTTTTTTTTCAAATTGGTCCTATAAACTTGAAATTCACCTCAAATGTGCAGAAGGTCTCAGCTAGCAATAAAATGCAAATTTTATGCATGACTGATCACGCTTTCACGCTCCAGTGAGCAAAACGCGTCTTCAGTTTTTTTGCGATTTCTCAAAATTGATACTTGCTTTTGGGTTGAAATTCATAACAATGATTAATGGACATGTTCCGGATACGATATGTCAGGGATACGCATGAGTGACCTCGGCGATACGCTCCAGTGAGCAATATAGGATTTCACATTTTCATCTTCTTCTCGAGAACGACACTACTTAAACACTTGAAAATTACATCACATGCAGATAATAAGTCCCCCATCATAAATTGCAAATTTTATGCATGACTGATCAAGCTTTCACGCTCCAGTGAGCAAAACGCGTCTTCAGTTGTTTTTTACGTGGGAAGCCTGTTAAATCTGCACGCAGCTCTAGTTTATTATTAGGCTTCCCGCTGCTTGTCAGCAGGGAACCTATTGTATTCCTGTGTTTTATTATTATTATTATTATTTATTTATTATTATTTATTTATTATTATTTATTTATTATTATTTATTTTTATTATTTTTTTTCAAATTGGTCCTACAGACTTGAAATTCACCTCAAATGTGCAGAAGTTCTCAGCTAGCAATAAAATGCAAATTTTATGCATGAGTGACCACGCTTTCACGCTCCAGTGAGCAAAACGCGTTTTCAGTTTTTTTGCGATTTCTCAAAATTGATACATGGTATTGGGTTGAAATTCATAACAATGATTAATGGACATGTTCCGGATGAGATATGTCAAGGAAACGCATGAGTGACTTCGGCGATACGCTCCAGTGAGCAATATAGGATTTTACATTTTCATCTTCTTCTCGAGAACGACACCACTCAGAGACTTGAAATTTACATCACATGCAGATAATGAGTCCCCCATAATAAATTGCAAATTTTATGCATGACTGACCACGCTTTCACGCTCCAGTGAGTAAAACGCGTTTTCAGTTTTTTCGCGATTTCTCAAAATTGATACATGCTATTGGGTTGAAATTCATAACAATGATTATTGAACATGTTCCGGATACGATATGTCAAGGATACGCATGAGTGACCTCGGCGATACGCTCCAGTGAGCAAAATAGGATTTTACATTTTCATCTTCTTCTCGAGAACGACACTACTTAGAGACTTGAAATTTAAATCACATGCAGATAATAAGTCCCCCATCATAATTTGCAAATTTTATGCATGACTGACCAAGCTTTCATGCTCCAGTTGGCAAAACGCGTCTTCAGTTTTTTTACGCGGGAAGCCTGTTAAAGCTGCACGCAGCTCTAGTTATTATTATTATTTATTTTTATTATTTTTTTTTCAAATTGGTCCTACAAACTTGAAATTTACCTCAAATGTGCAGAAGTTCTCAGCTAGCAATAAAATGCAAATTTTATGCATGACTGACCACGCTTTCACGCTCCAGTGAGCAAAACGCGTCTTCAGTTTTTTTGCGATTTCTCAAAATTGATACATGCTTTTGGGTTGAAATTCATAACAATGATTAATGGACATGTTCGGATACGATATGTCAGGGATACGCATGAGTGACCTCGGCGATACGCTCCAGTGAGCAATATAGAATTTCACATTTTCATCTTCTTCTCGAGAACGACACTACTTAAACACTTGAAATTTAAATCACATCCAGATAATAAGTCCCCCATCATAAATTGCAAATTTTATGCATGACTGATCACGCTTTCACGCTCTAGTAAGCAAAACGCGTCTTCAGTTTTTTTGCGATTTCTCAAAATTGATACATGCTATTAGGTTGAAATTCATAACAATGATTAATGGACATGTTCCGGATACGATATGTCAAGGAGACGCATGAGTGACCTCGGCGATACGCTCCAGTGAGCAATATAAGATTTTACATTTTCATCTTCTTCTCGAGAACGACACTACTTAGAGACTTGGAATTTACATCACATGCAGATAATAAGTCCCCCATCATAAATTGCAAATTTTATGCATGACTGACCACGTTTTCACGCTCCAGTGAGCAAAACACGTCTTCAGTTTTCTTTACGCGGGAACCCTGTTAAAGCTGCACGCAGCTCTAGTTATTAATATTTTTTTTTTTTCAAATTGGTCCTACAAACTTGAAATTCACCTCAAATGTGCAGAAGTTCTCAGCTAGCAATAAAATGCAAATTTTATGCATGACTGACCACGCTTTCACGCTCCAGTGAGCAAAACGCGTCTTCAGTTTTTTTTCGATTTCTCAAAATTGATACATGGTATTGGGTTGAAATTCATAACAATGATTAATGGACATGTTCCGGAAACAATATGTCAAGGATACGCATGAGTGACCTCGGCGATACGCTCCAGTGAGCAATATAGGATTTTACATTTTCATCTTCTTCTTGAGAACGACACTACTTAGAGACTTGAAATATACATCACATGCAGACAATAAGTCCCCCATCATAATTTGCAAATTTTATGCATGACTGACCACGCTTTCACGCTCCAGTGAGCAAAACGCGTTTTCAGTTTTTTTGCGATTTCTCAAAATTGATACATGCTATTGGGTTGAAATTCATAACAATGATTAATGGACATGTTCCGGATACGATATGTCAGGGATACGCATGAGTGACCTCGGCGATACGCTCTAGTGAGCAATATAGGATTTCACATTTTCATCTTCTCCTCGAGAACGACATCACTTAGGGACTTGAAATTTACATCACATGCAGATAATAAGTCTCCCATCATAAATTGCAAATTTTATGCATGACTGACCACGCGTTCACGCTCCAGTGAGCAAAACGCGTCTTCATTTTTTTTACGCGGGAAGCCTGTTAAAGCTGCACGCAGCTCTAGTTATTTATATTGTATTACACAACCTCAACACGTATTGGATGCGATGCCACCAACGTGGCCCAATGTTATATGTAACAACGCCTCATTTAGTTTGTTCCACATGAATTCGTGTGTACGTTAAAATATATTATACGATAATCTGCTTACATGATAGAAAAGAGCTATATTCAAGGATTACAAAGCTTTTTCATTCGATGTTTGTGACGTTTATCGAGCGTCATCACAAGTTTTGGTGTCATTGTATCACCTTTAGGGGCAATTAGGTTATCTGACTCGAAGAAGAATTTTGATTTGATTACTGATATACAAAAAATGTCACATCCATACGACATAACTTTCACTTGCAGTATTTGGAAAAGCATTAGTGATGCCGCACCCTCGTCGAAGAAAAATATACATTACTGCTCCATTTATTATCTATAACACGATAGAGGTATATTAACAAAAATTACTCATTTGCAGCTATCCTACGAACAGAATTTGACCGTGCGTGTCTACACAAACAACTAATCACATAGTTCTATCACTGATCTCACGCAACAATTGTAGAACAAACCTATTTATTTGGGAATCCAGTATATTCACGAATGTACATAACAGTCATTAAAACTGGATTTGCCCTGTCGATAGTAAACAATGTCACATGTTACCTCGAAATCCCCCAAAACATGGATATTTTCCGCCAATCATTGTACAGACAATGTTAATACAACTTTTTTTCAGTGAATATTTTTTGAAAATGATGGGGAATTATATGAAAACCGCTCACACGAGCTTTGCTGTTGGTTATTTCCCTCATTTCTCATTTTGAACTTGGCCATTTTGTCAGTATTCAATAAACAATACAATTTTATTTCAATCTTCAAAACAGAACACGAAAAGAAAATACAGGTAAGTGCGACGCAAAGATCGGAAAGTAGGCAAAACCTAGAGAAAGGTTTATAAAGAATGCTGTGACCAGCACATGTGCCCATTCACCCACACAAATGACAAAAAACCTTATGACAATCTTACTGAAGATGAAGTGATTAAGCATAAGCACGAGAAAATAAAATTCACTGGCGAAGCTTACTTGTAAAAAATGTTGGTGAGCCTAAGTGGTAAAGAGTATACAAAACCAATTAGAATGAAAATTTTGTGATGGTGCCTGCGCCGGACTGCGAATTATAAAAACCAAGTGATTAGCTGCCGTTTTGCTTAGTAAACAAAAAAAGCTAAAAAGAAAACAACAAACATAAAAACTAGTTTTTGGCGTTGCTTCTTGTGTGGCAAAACATTGCGGTTTGTACAAAATTTTTTATTACATATCATTCCACTGTTCGGCCCATATATACAATGATGACAAAGGGTATAGTTCAGAGGTGGGCAGGGTTTGTGAACCAGGGGCCAAAAATATTTCCCACCTAGACTGGCGGGTCATGTAAGCGTGACATAAAAAGTTAAATTTAAGGAATAATATTTACAGTGTTAAAAAGGTGGAAACAATATGCTTTGTGCCAAATCTAAATTTAACCGCATTCTTAACAAATTCTTTGAGCTATTTTTACCTAAAACATTAAAAATTGCGAAAAACACGAAATTCTTTATCATAAACACGTCTACGATATATATAAGAAAACTTACATATCGATATATATATTTTTTTTTAATAAAGGCATTATTAAAAAATGACCAATTGATTCGAATAAGTATATTTTGATCTTTTAAAGTTGAAGGGGTAAGGTAGAGAATTATAAAATATCCGATCATAACCTACACAGGTAGAAAATTAAAAGTTTTTTCAAATATTTAAATATGAAAACCGATATCCATTTACTTATAAATAACACGTTTTTATTTACAATAACTGCTAAACATAGATTATTAATCCTTTAAATCAGGTAGAAAAGATTTGTTGCTATATCGACTAGGTAAAAAAAAAAATTTCTGCGCTATCGACTAGGTCTTATTTCAAGGGGAGGACTTATATTTGAAACATTTTAAAAATTCATGCTAGGTCCTATTATCGTGGACACACGGTTGTTTTTCAAGATTTTTTTAATCTATTTTTCAATTTCCTCCACTCTATGATCATTTGTATATTCTTTTTTTTCAATCTTAACTATTCGCTAGGAATTGATTAATTAACTTTTTTCACTGAACTGCTTACCAATGGACCGCAAAAGTAGAACTTGCTTGCTTCAAAAAGTTCCTCTCTGAATTTTGATCTCGTGTTGCAGTTTATCATGCCTAACTCCATTCATTTCTAATTCTATGACCAGTAGGCACTCACATATCGGTTATCTATTTGACTACTAGAATCTAGACGTGAGCGTGTTCAATTGATAATCCTGCGTATTTGATATCACAGTTAAACAACCTTTTCACAACCTATCAAGAACTTTTTGCTTTCAAACATATATACGATAACTCAACAATCAAAGTGTCGAAAGTACACGATACGACAAAAGCATAAAGTATATATAGAATAATATCTTAAATGGGATTGTTGCGTTCTTCTCCCCCCCCCCCCCCCCTACCATCTATTTTGACTTAAATTATTTTATTTAAAGGTGTTTGGCTTCCTCCGTTCAGTGGATAAATTCTCTATCTTTATTTCTTACTTTTTCGGAAAAAGGGTGTTTTTTCGACTAATCCGGGACTAGATCGTTTCGTTTTTTCTTTGGAATGAATTTTGGGTGAGCAAGAATATTGTTATTTTCGATTTTTATTATCCGCACAGTAATTAAGTTCAAATGCATTATAAAATTGATGGAATCACCAAGTTTTTGTGAGGAATATCGACGATTTCATTGTCTCGTGAATATAATATCATTGTTTTAGACAGATGGAAAAAATGGTTTCTTCGAAGATTACAGTTCACAATCAAAAATGAATTTTGTGCATATTCGATAATTTACAAATTAACAAATTGAAAATTTTGTTACAATACCATTCGCTTTGTCGAAGCCTCTATAAAATAGCATAACTTTCTTGTCAGGGGAACCCAGTAAAATATGCCACAGTTTCTCCAATTGCAAGTATATGGTATTCAATTTATAATAGGAAAAGTAACACTTTTCCAGACAGTGAGCTTTTTGAAGACCGTAGGAATAACAACAGCGTGACCCGACGAACTCCGAAACGCCACGCTAAGGCTAACCAATGAGTAGCCTATATATTATGCTCATTGGCCTGCTGCAGCAACTCTAATTATACTGCGTGGGTTCGCACTAGGGACGAGCAATATAAAATACCGAATTCCGAGGATTCGAATTCAAATGGTTCCGATAACAGGATGCGGCTTCCGACTCTTCGGTGCAGTGCGTCAATTTGTTGTCTTCCGGATTTCTAAAATATTAATCAGAGACGACTGACGAGGCTTTTCTCTCGCGAAGAAATCTCTTTCGTTTGATAATACGCGTGTTTTCTCGCAAAAAAAAAGCGGCAAACATCAACACCATAATCCCAACATGCATATTCAGAACGTGAAGACGGTGATTGCACCGATTTCGCTTTTTACAATTTCACTATCTAGATCAGGGTGGTCCAAACCCAGGCCCGCGGGCCACATGTGACCCGCCGCTTCATTTTCTGTGGCCCGCGTCACATTCGGAGAATAATCACAATATCGCATTTCGTCTTGTTTCGTAATAAAAATAATCAGAAAAATCTTTTGACATATTGTTACATCTCTAGTGTCACTGAATCGACTGTAGTGTTATGGCTAGCGGAGGCAACTAACGAAAATGAATGATGTGCTTGGCAGTTGGCAGTCTAAATTATTATCTGGCTTTCCATCTTTTTGGTAGGGAATATATGCTAAAAATACAGGCATCATTGGAATCTTGAAATCGAATGCGGATTCTTTTAGCCTTGGATGGCTATTTCTGATAACTATGTGTTTGCACAATAAAAGTGTTTGTTTTGTATTGCACTGTTTACCTATTCTTGGCACTATTGTGGCCCGCGAACAATGCAAAAATAAATTTGTGGCCCGCGGAGCCCACAACTTCGAACCACCCTGCACCCTGATCTAGATCGCTTATAATGATAATTATTATTGGTGCCCACTGCCGACTTGCTGGCGAATTACCGATTGCAGCAATCTTAAATTTTTGGAATACGTCAAAAACTCTTTATTTTAAATTGAACGACTTTTCGCGGGCTTTGAGTTCTCCTGGAAAATGATGTACCAATGTTATATGTCATTGACCAGGCGTTAGATGATAAAACAGTATTTGCAATTAATTTAGATCAAATTTTACTTTTCAGGGCACCCGTTTCCGAATATACGAAGTTATTTCGCAAAACAATTCGTTTTGTTACATTTATTTTGCACTCCCAATAAAATACATATTTTTCGCCATTCACGTCGCCGACGAATCCGTTCCTATCGTCCAAGCTCGACACACGTTTGGCCGAGTGTCGGGCTGTATGTTAGTAGACGAGAAATTAAACGGTTGTCACAGATGGATGGTATGTACTCGTATAACGATAATACCCAAAAATTAAGATTGTGCAATGATAATAAGGAATTTGTCCATAGATATTATTTTACAAGTCTTGCTGGCAGAAAATAAACACGCTGACATACTTGATTACAATTGATTGTCGTTAAATTTATTTTACACCATTATTAAACGTGCCCTACGAAGTGCGGCGGCATAAATTGCAGTGGTTTCGGTCAGGGCTGTGTATTTTTGGCGCTCTCACATTAATAATAATTCAATGTTTTTTCATATCTCCTTTTTTTTATCTCACAATTTAGTATAAAAGTGTATAATGCGCTATTTATTTTATCATATAAGAATTTAGGGATTACATAAAATTTGAACAAAGCAAAAAGTAATTTTAAAATTCTTATATTTCATTGTCCTGTTTGGTAATGAATAAAATCCAATGCTCAGGGTATTTCCAATTAAATACAAAGGTAGTATACATTCACAACGTTGCTTGTTTAAAATTGTAATTCATACATATGGTGTGATAATAACTACATTTGAATGACAATAAAAATAGTATATGATTCGGTATTCTGGAATTGATTTAAGTATTCTAGAATAGTAATTATTCTATATTGTCCAACCCTAGTTCACACCCCGTGGGGGAAAATTATGTACGAGAAGGTTGGTTGCTGGACTCCTCGCCGCCGTGACTCTCGCAACCGCTGGTCGGCTACGGCTTCCTCCACCATCAAGTTCATGAATCTAGTTTTAGTACAGATACCTAACCAATCCAATACCCGAAATGAAGACTTGGTTCGTCATTTGATTAAGCAGTCTTATCGACTTTACTTTAACCGGGATAAAACTAAAAAAGTAACTCCTAATCCTCCCAAAAGTCAGTATGCGCATACTCCTCCCAATCGGTCCTTCTGGTTAAAATGAGGTTCACTATAAACAATGTTCCATACACTTTAGAACATTGTATATACTATATTTCTCCGTGTATAATACGTACTTTCAAAGCCATATTTTAAGTCCAGAACAAAGGGGTGCGTACTACGCATTGGCATAGAAAACAATGCAAATAATATTATTCCATGCTTAACTGGTTAATAATTCTCACCCTAAGTGTTGTTATTTCATTTGTAAGAATTAGATCATGCTTGTTTCGGTAGAAGCATATCAATCCGACAAAATTTAGCTAGTAAAAGTATAGTCTCAATCAATTCATTAATTTAAGAGTCCGAAAAACAGTGAATTAATGTCGATAAGAACAGCTGTACATCCGCTAACTGCTGTCATTGTCTGGTCTGGCCGTTTCTTCCCTGTTCCGCCGAATCAGCAAAACTTCAGGGTGATAAATCACTATAGGTCACGCAAATTATTGACCAAATGGCGGTCTCTCCTTGAAGTGCGTGTCTAAAAACACACTCAGACGTCAGGCCTTATCAGCTTTTAAATAGATCAAAGACTAATAACAGCATGATACGAAAATATCGAATAACATCACATCGTAAATACACGAAACAACATATTAATTAGGAGAAATTCCTGGGCCCAGCTGTGCTAAAATACACATGCGTATTATCGGAACAACTCTTCCTGCAATTAAACCAATGGGACAGCACAAAAGTGCAAGTTTAGTCAAACATGATTTAATCATAAAAATACTGTTCTAGTAGACTGCATGTAAAAATAGTTCACGAAAATATATCAAACAGAACGAGTGACTGATGCAAAGGGTCGTCCATAAATGAACATAAACTGGACTACGGAAATTTGTCAGGATCAAACTTTGTCAGCTTGTGATGAAGCATTCAAGTTCTATAAATATATCTTTTAAGCATAATCATGCTTAATCGAGAGGTAAAAAAAAATATTAGTTTGTTTATGATAACTAAAATCAGTAACATTCTTTGATCTTCATCTAAAAAAAAACGCCACTCTTGATCTTTACAATTCCTAGCATACTTTAAAGCCAAGCTTTTAAATTGGGAACGTGCATCCAAATGACTATGTATTCAAGAGCTAGGTATATTTTCTAGCATAGCAGAGGGGCATGGGATATTCAGAGTCCTTAAAAAGTGGACAACAAAACATGATTAGATGAATTTTCTTCTGTGAACAAGCATGATCGTCAATGATAATGAAATAAACTCAGACATGAAATAAAAATACAGTAAAATGGCAACAAAAGCAGCTGAAGTATGATTGAAGATAAACGCAAATAATAAAATGATATTAACACAAACATAAATGATTTCATCTTGGATCTACATGAATTTGAAACCCATTAAGATAACTGGAGACCCAGATACAAGTTGAACACAGACATGAGCATTTCATAGAGCAAACATATTTCATTCTTGTAGTAATGACTTTGAAGTGATCAAAGATTTATAATGGAGGAATTTTAATAATATTTTTTTATCACATTTTTAGTCTTGGTCAGGCAAAAAAAAATAATAACTGTTTTGTATTAAGTTCTTCAAAAGCATCGAAATCTAGATTCTGTTAGAAATTTTTAGATCTATGTCAAAAACGTTTCTGTCTGTAACAAGATAAACTATAAACGACAATACATTGAAATGTAAAACTGCAGTCTTAAATTATTGGAAGTACAGTAGTATGTAGTAATAAAACGTTTCAATACTGAATAAAAAGAGGACTTACAGAACTGAAATACAAGGTAGATAGCTTCATATCATAACAATTAATTATTTTCTAATTCCACATTTCAAGTTGCAATTACCGTAACTTTGGAACTCAATAATCTTAACTAAATGTATTTATTTTGCAACATACCGGTAAGTATTATTTCGCAGCAGTAAAGAACAAAATTTTTTATGGGCATTTGTCACTCAGCATTCACTCACTCACTCAGCATTCACTCAGAAATAAAGCAAAGCTGCAGGCCACCACTGAGGCATCAAGAGCAACTGAGACTATAAAGAATTATAGGTGGAACAGCGCAATAGCAAATACAGATTCACGCAATATTAAAGCAGTCCATGTCAAAGTGATCACAAAGAAAAGCTACAAGAAGATAATTCGATACTCCTGTAGTATGTGTACCAGGTTAGGATTAGGCCATAATTTTATCCAGATTTCCCCAATTTCAGTTCTATTACAAGTTCTGTGACTGTCTGTGTTAGCCAAGTGAATACACCCCCTGCCCATAGGCTTCCATCCCTTTACACAACTTGATATAAACTGGGCAAACAAAATTAGTACCTTCATATTGGTACACATACCTATGTAGCGTCGATAATTCCACACGACTTAATTTCTATGAAAAAACTTCACGCATAAATTTTTTTGTCTGGTAGGTATACTGACAATAAACACGATTGTAGAGTCAAATTCATTACATTCGTTAGAATTCATGCAACATACGTAAAATTATAAACAGTATTACTTTCAAATTTGTATCATGGTTACATGGAAACATTTTGAAACAGAGTTTAGGATTTAGAATCTGAAGTTTTTGCTTGGGTTAAAGACTGAACCATGGACATATTTTCAGCTTCCAGCTGACTATAGTTAAAATGGGGCTCCCGAAGTAGGCGAACCAAGATGGCGTACATCGGAATGTAATATGTGTGCTAGGTTAGGGTTAGGCCATAATTTTAGGTATAAATACTACGGGAGGCTCTTGGCTAGTCTTCGAACTGATAATAGGACTAAAATAAGGAAAATTGGAAAAAAATCATCGCCTAACCCTAACCTGTTACCCATGTTACGTTCCGATGTCCGCCATCTTGGTTCGCATACTTCGGGAGCACCATTAAAATTTATAACTTCTATTAGCATATAGTCAGACCTCCAGATATTCAAAATTTCAACGTTGAAATTTTTTATTGAACAGGATAAAAAATTACAAACGTCAAATTTTTCCCCAAAAAATTGTTTTTTTGAAATCAATAATCGAACGTTTAGTCAGAATCAAAATTTAGTCGAAGAATTTTGACAGTTCAATGGAACTTTTCACCATATGACTGGAACAATGTTTTTGGGTTTTGTGAACTGTAGGTATTTATTTCATGTAGGTATATTTCACAAGTCCTGCTGCACACTAACACAAATGTAATTACCGTATTTATTCGAGTATAACGCGCAAAATTTTGAACTGAATTTTAGGCAAAAATCAATGCTGCGCGTTATACACGAGGTCTGAGAAATGTGGTATTGAAAATGTGGTTTTAAACATCTGAAACGTGCGTGCGCTCGCGCATGCACATTCCAACGCAGGATGATTTCGTGCAAGCACACGCACATGCGACAGCTCAGCATGCGTTTGACATTCCCGCTGCGTTGAGAATATTTATTTGCCATTATCGTACTGTACTGTAGATACCCATTATATATTACCCATCATCTATTATGGCAAGACATCCCATCCCATCATGGGAGGACATCCCAAAAGAAATGGTCATCAAAAGTTTTTTAAAGACGGGCATTAGCAATAGTATGGATGGTACAGAAGACGACTTGTTGTGGGATTCAAAATCAGGGTCAGAAGAAGAGGTTGAAAGTGATGTTCCCGCCGATTGGGACACTGATTTAAACATAACCCAAACAGAAATCGAACAGTTGTTTGGTGAATCAGAGACTGAATCCGATTTTGAAGAGTTTTGAATTACTGTGTGCTTTTAATAAATTTTTGTTCATGCTGTGAGTTGTTACCTTATGTGCTTACCAGTAGTTAGTAGAGAAAAAATAAAAAAAAGAATTTTATACCAATTTTCATTCAAAATTTAAAGGTGCGCGTTATACACGAGTGCGCGTTATAATTGAATAAATACGGTATGTATTTTTTGAGTTCCATCAGACGAAGCGTTGCAGAAATACATTTGTGTTAGTGTGCAGCAAGACTCTTGAATGAAATAGACTGGAGCCCGAGCCTCGAGCTGTGACATTTTGATGGAGCTGGTGTCCAGCTTACCATGTCAGATGCAGGTGGAACCAAAGCTACCAGAAATTCTATAGTGGCTCCTAACCACCTGATTATTTTTCAACATTTGATTAAAAATTGTTAAAAATTCTGATTTAATTAATAAATTGTTTAGTAGGTGGGGGGGGGGGGGGAATTATAAATAAGTAAATTCAAAAAAAAAAATAAAAATATGCCTCGAATAAGGTTTATCCATTTACCTCTTATTTTTAAATAAAGTTTTGTTCAATATTTGATGATAAAATGTAGTTCAATATGAAATGGTAACACAGATCAACATGCATGGGACATACAAGGCTCCAATATTTCTTTTCATTACTAGTTCGTGTATGGGTAAAGCATAAATGATTTTAATAACTACAAAACTTTATAATTATGAATAGCAATGATGAAAAGCAATGCAAATATAAATAATAATTCAGGGACTAAACAACAAAATGATTCTTCTAATCATGTCAGCTCTGTATCTGGCCTTTGACTAAAACAATCTATGTTTTAAATTTAAATCTTATATACTCTATGAAGAATTTTTTTTCCATTTTCAGGTTTACACACACTATGCAGCCGGATCTCAACCAATGGGCCATAATCCACTGCTGGACCAGAGAAATATTTTCAAGTGGGCCACAGCCCACAAGCCATTAGCTAGAATTATTGATAAATGATTTAAATTTACCTGTAGTAGCATCAAATAATGATGCTGTTTTTTTCTACTACGTGAGTGGTAATTTTAATTATTAAAGTGGATATGTCCATTTTCGCAGAAGATATTTTTTTCTTGTAGAGTTACCCTTGTTTTAAAAAGTTTATGGGCCACAAAATTTTTATGCAACGAATGTGGGCCATGACAGAAAAAAGGTAGAGAAATACTGCTCTAGGAAACCCGTAAACAAATCTCCGTATTTTAACTATATATATATATGTTTGTATAAATACAAATTACTATAAAAAACGAATGAATTCTCGCGGTGCTCAGAACTCTAAATATCTGAAGTTGAAATTAATCTGGGCCCAACCCAATCTCTGTTAAGTACGGATCTTGTGTAATCTGTGATAAAACATCTATGATGTGAAAATAAACACAGCCAGGAGCCACTCTCTTAGGCATATACTGCATGCAGCCTGTCTCTATTCTATTCAATGTCCACACTGGACTACATTGCTGTGTCTTCCGCAGTCCTTATATCTTGGTTGTTCCATCATTCGTGTTAATTCACTGGCATCAATGTACAGAACTACTGTTACCAGCCACCTGAGAACAAAGTTAGCTGTATAAATATTAAAAAAATAAGAGGGCTGTTTTAAAATAGATTTATATAGACATTAAGATCGCACACTGGCAGTAGTAAGGTCTCAGCTGAGCACAGAGTTTGTTAAATAGATTAACAGGTATGTGTGATGGAATAAAGTGTCCTCATAATATGTCGTAAAAAAGTTCTTATAAATTAAAATAAAAGAGAATTTGGGGTAAAATATCTAGTCTACTAAGATTCAAAAAAATTTGACAGAAAAAAAATAAAAGTCTGTTGAAGACTTCCATAGTTAATTACTTAAAAATTTGAACCTGATTGGTCCATTAGTTGTGTAGAAAACCAATTTTTTACAAACAACAAAATTAAGTAAGACAATCCATAGGTCTAGTTTACTTCGTGACCAACAAGAGAGCAGAGAACAAATGATATGGCCGCTAAATTACTTGACAAATATGAAAATATGCAATACTTGGAGTTTATCCTCCCAAACGAATATCTGGAATATTTTATGTGAAATATTTTGCGAAATAACTTTTGTTTCTGGGTGGAAAAATTACTTAATTTTACAGTCCAAATTCCAAATGATAAACAATTTTGCTATTCCATGAATATCCAACCCTATCATGATAAATTTACTATATTTGATATTTATCACTAACACAATTTCACATTATCCAATTAGTTTCAATTTCACTAGCGAGAGTGAATATGGCAGTTCAGACTGAATAAACTATCGAAGTAAAGAGGAAAGAGTATATGCTTCTCGGTAATCAGGGACAGAAGGGCTACTAAATATAAGCCAGTAAATAAAGAAAAAATGTACAATTTCACCAATTCAAAAGCCATATGCACTTCATTTTTCATATTGAAATTTATGTACATCATTGATGAAAACAAGACTTTACTTTGTTAGGATGCAAGTTCTTGAATAACAAGGGTATGGATCCCTTGCCAAAATTGTTAAGTTGAATAATTTAAACAGCGTACCAATTTTTTGATGAATTCGTCTGGTTCTCCGAAATTAGGTCGAGGATTATATGGGTCGTAACCCAGTTTCGATAACATTGGTGCAATCTTGGCCATATCTCTCTCAACATCTTCTGGAATGTGTCCGAACCAACTAGTCAATGCATCCAAATATAAAGGACGTTGAACTTGGTCCGTCGACTTTTCCAATCTTGCAGAAAAAATGATTTGAAAACAAAACCCGTTAGTAGCTTTAGAAAGTAACCTAAATTTGCATGAAAGTCTCTATTGAAAATGTTAAAATTATGAAAATACTTTTAGTAAATCTAATTTAATGAGAAATTGAGCCACTTTCTTTGAATAGATTGCTTCTTCGGTGGTTTTCAAGAGAAGGTATATATGGACAATCAGCTTATGCATGTCAAATTCCAGTTATTATAGTGCAGTGGTTCTTAAACTTTTTCGAGCGCGACCCAAATCTGAGTTTTATGAATACTCGCGACCCAATCCTAAATAACGCAAAATGTGTTTATAATGTTAGTACAGTTTGACTCAAATACAGACAACTATTTATTAGAAACAGTCCATTGACTCAGTGAGATTGATGAAACTGAAATTTCCTTTTCATTATATCTTCAATACACAGCTCTATTTTACTTAACGCAATACGCAAATTGTCACGGGTATCGAGGCGATTGCGAGCTTAGTTTTGTTAACCGTCAGTGCCAAATATCCTCGCTCGCATATGCCTTGTCGCGAATTGTAGCAGAAAAGGCGTCCGCTGTCCGTCGCAAACACGACATCCTAGCTGGCCTTCGGTATCTCTCGCAATATACAACTTTTTACTCATCAAATGTGCACGCACTGTTTCGTTCGCGGTAAATGGTGCCTCGAGATGAAGTCACATTTTCTCTAGATATTGAATAATCTAATGTCGAGAAGCGAGTTTTTTCATTGCGTCGTCTATTACAATTTACATTACCAAAAAGACACCCATTTTTGGTTATTTTAATCCACTAAGACAGTGCTCTTCAACCGGGTATACTGTATACCTAAGTGTATACCAGACCATTCGTGGGGTATACAACTGATAAAAGGTATACGAAGGGTATACAACTGATAAAGGGTATACGAAGGGTGTACACTGTATAGCCTAAACCCGGAATTGTAAGCTCTAATATAATAAATTATAAAATATTCAATTAGAGACAACAATGCAAACGCAACGCGAAATATAAAATGTCATTCACGCAATGAACCAACTTGAGCACATTGTTACATCACAAATTATGTAGATAATGCAGGCACCTGTCTGGGTTTTGATAATTCCGGCTGCCGTGCACGTCGCTTGATCTGCGGGAAAAAAATGAAACACGATGTTCTACGGGAAGTAGTATATTTTGTGAATACGATTAAGAAAAGTTCTAAACAAACGAGACTTTTCTCGAAACTGTGTAAAGAAACAGCCGCCACTTTCAAAAAACTTCTTCTACATTCAGAAGTACGGTGGCTGTCCCAAGGAAAGTTATTTCCCGTGTGTTTAAACTTCGCGAGCAATTAGGGGCGTATTACACTGAAAGAGGAGACCAAAAAGCCACCAAGTTTCGTAATATATATTGGGTTGCAAAACTAGCGTACATGGCGTCGATTTTTGATCGTTTTAAGCAAGTGAAAGTCAGTCTTCAAGGGAGAGGAGGTTATATATTTCGATCAACTAGCGAAATCAATGCTCTGAAGATGAAAATTCAACTCTGGTAAAACAATGCTTCTTCAGGAAACTTCATTGACTTTCCTCTTTTAAATCAATAGTTGAAAGAGTCTGGGTGGGAGTTTGAGGACGTTTCAACGATAAATACCATGTCTACCCTAATTGTTGGTCATTTGAACTTACTGGGTGATAAATTGGCTTTGTACTTTCCTGAAGATAATAACAGACGTCTGGAAGAAAACTCACGGATAATGCAGCCATTTACTAGTGAACCAACAAAAGACGAAGAATTGTTGAAACTCCAGGAGGATTTAAATCAAAAAATTTCATTTCGCCAAATGGATTACTCGGGAGTTTTGGGTTTCTTTTTTTGAATTTCCCGAGTACAAAAATCTGGCAGAAAAAGCCGTTGCTCTCCTGGTACAGATGCCTACGACTTATTTGTGTGAATAAGGGGTTTACAGTCTTGTTGAAATCAAGTCGAAAAAGCTAAACTTTATATTGATTCACTAATGCGGGGAGCAATTAAAAGGGACTAAAATCCTGTTATGGACGAATTGCTGAAACTATACAAGAACAAAGAAGCCACTGAAACTAAATTAACGTCGTCTTTACATTTTTTACACATTTGGGTGTTTAAATTAATTGCATCTGTGAGTAAAAACTAAAAGAAGCATTTATAATGACTCGCCCCGCCATCTTGATTTTAGTTTTTTCAATATGTGGCTAAAATTTAATGTTCATTTTAGCTTGAAATAAACATTGGTATTTGTAAGGTATACGAAGTTCTCGAAAAAATGTAAAAGGTATACCACGGTAAAAAAGGTTGAAGAACACTGCACTAAGACGACATTCCACGCGGTCAACACAACGACAAGCGACGTGCATGGTTATTGGTTACCGATACCATAAAAATAATACACGTGACTGGCATATCAGAATTGTGATGTAACAATGAGCTCAAGACAGTTCTTTCCGTGAATGAAATTTATATTTTCATTATTTTTTAAAATACCAGAGTTTAGAAGCTAAATTGAAACATTGGGAAAGCTGAAAATTCGTCCTTCTCCTCTTAGATTGCCCTTGCATTGACGACCTTGTCGCGACCCATTTTTAAACCTTCCGCGACCCATGTTTGGGTCGCGACCCATACTTTAAGAACCACTGTTATAGTGCCAAAGACATTATATAGGCCATAAATACTAAGGAAGTGAGAGTGGAAGAAGAGGAAGTGTCGTGTCAATGAATAATTCTGTGAATGTACTATGGCAAGCCATTCTATTCTGTACTGACAAATATAAGCTGATTGTCTATAGCATGGTTTATCTATATTCGTCCCTAAAATCTCTCCTTCCAATTTCCCCAATGGAATGTATTGTGAATGTGGATGACATCACTTGCCAATTCAAATGGTATCGGTTTATTAGACCTAAACAATGTTGGTTTGTATATGAACTATTAGAATAAAAATTTTAACGAGAGGGTAGAAGCTTTGCCTTTCTTGGAGGAAGGAAACTATTAAGGAAATAGCCAGTTGCATTCATGAAATTAATAATAGAAAACTACTATGGGAGTTATATAGCATGAATGGACAAATTATTTTTGTTCAATATAGGGCAGTGGTTACCAACCTTTTATGGCTCTTGGACCCCTATTGGAGCCTTTTAAAACTCATGGCTATCCCAGTTTATCATTCCAGTGGTATTTATTAAAGTGTTATATTGAAAGGTAGATTCCAAATCCCATTATGTTCAAACAATTCATGCTCAACAAAATTTGAAAACACCCAGTGAAATAACCTTATCAGGTGATGGAACTAGGAAGGATTTTTTTAAATAAAAATGAAATCAGTTTTGCGCAGCCCCTTTGAGGGGCTGTGTCTCCCCGGTTGGGAACTGCTGATATAGGGTGTTTCATAATCATTTGCCTCAGGGTGAGCCTAGGGGAAGGTCATTGGGGCAGCCGATCCGAGCTGTAGAGTTTGCGTTATCACACATGCTTTATTACAAGTTTTCATGAATTAATTTATTTAATTACGCCACGTTTATTAATACCAAAATCGGCCATTGCAAGTAAAGGAATAAACGCGTTAAGGCCAAATATTTAAACAAATTACAGTTAATTAAATTAATATAGACATCGCAAATGGTTGAAAATCTTTGCATGTGGACCCAGACAACCGCTTTCATATTATGTGATTTGTTGAATATTTACACTTGTACAGATCATTAGGACCTGACACGATCACTCCACCCACCAAGGATGGCCGAAACCGTATAATTTTGTATTTCGATTACATTATACATGTATACTAAAAAGGCTATTGAATATATTTTGAAATGGTTTGTTCCACAAGAGAAATTAATCAAGACAGTTGTAAATTCATAGAAATATATTTGGAGATGCAGAATAATTTAATAATTGAGATAAACATTGTCTCAATTACCGGTAGTATTTGTCTACTAATTTTTTGTCCATCTTAAAATAATAAATGCTCAAAACGCCATTTTCAAACAAAAATATCATACAAAAATATTTCAAACAAAAATATTATTCTGAAAAATGAAGAATTTATAAAATCCGATATAATCAATTTAGAAATTAGAATATATTCGAAATTCGATTTGGACAATCCTTCCTGACACATCCTAATACCATGTCCATTGGGACCATTAAGCAAAGTAATAGAGTTTAGTTTCAGATCATTTAGCTTGAGATCATTGGGATAATTGTCAATACTCAATGTTGTTCAATACATGATTCGTCACTGTAAAATTGAATAATCAAAATCTCTAGGGTCCATTAAGCAATTGATCTAGGTAGAATTTGTCCCAAGAGACCGTTCTAAGCAGAAAATATTGACATTTTCCCTGTTCAGGAATTAGCGAATTATCTTTGAAATATACCGACAAATCCACTTGAATTTAAACAAAATACCATAGATATTTTAGTACTTTCGAAGTAAGTGAACCAAGATTACGAACACCGGAACGTAGTGAGTGTACCAGGTTAGGGTTAGGCCATAATTTTATTCCAATTATCCTTATTTAGTTCTATTACGAGTTCGGGGACTAGCCAAGTGACTCTCGTAGTATTTGTACCTGAAATTATGGCCCAACCCTAACCTGGTACACATACTATGTTCTGGTGTCCGCCATCTTGGTTCACATACTTACCTCAGGAGTACCGATGTTTTTATCATTTACATACTTCGGGACTCTGTGGAGTACTAGTAATTCTACGGTATTTTATAAAAAGTTAATACAAATGGACATATAAAAAAGAAATCATTAGACTCACTTTGAAAGTTGTATGTCACTCATATGTTTCTCGTGATGCATTACATTTTCTGACCACGGAATATTCAAAAACTTGAAAATGCGCTTTGTTTCTGAAAGAGGTTGAAGAACTAACTTTTCATAATGAACGGGAAGACAATACTTAGTTCCGACTTGCTGACATTGCCCATTTATAAGTTCCATTGCTTTGTTCCATTTTGTCAATACATCCCTGAATTACAAGAAAAAATGTAACCATTTAAATACAAGGCACTGATGAAGAAATATGTATTGTGTTCAACTGCCTTGTTTACCTGGAACTGATTTTAAAAAAATAACTGCATGCCAAATTGTATATTGCAAAATTTAACTTCATTTGACTATTATTTTGTTCCATAAGCCAATATTCAGAAATTGAAAATTATTTAGCTAATTCCAATTCTTGATGATTTTTTTAAACCGCTGCCAAAAAGATTCCATTATCATTGATTAACTTAATTGCAAATATATATTCTAGAATTGGAACTTCCCCATTGCAGGAATGAAAAATAACATAAATCACTATTTCTTCGTGTCGGTCATGTATAAAACGACACAAATATAAAGGTTATCGTCATTGGTTTTTCTGTGTTGTTTGTTACGTGTTGTGATATTTATGTTTTGATCTGCTTGCCTGACGACTTGGAATTCTTAATTTTTTAATAAAAATGTTCTTCGATTATCAGACTGAAAGTCACGCTTCCCAAATTTAATTCCAAATTTATATTCAAAATATTTTTTATATTGAATATAATGAAATTTGAATATTCTATCAGTTTTGGACATCTCTTGGGAGAATATGCAGTCAGTTGAGTTTTATAATGACATTTTTTTTTATAAAGTTCTATATTTTTGTGAACAAAACTTGAATGCAAGCTAATTTCTGAACCTTTATAAGCAGACTGCCTAAAATGAAAATGATTTTTTAAATGAAATTGACTTGAATAAAGTTCATCAAACATTCTATTTCCACGGCACATCTCAAATTTTGTGTGACTCACCAAATCACCAATACTATTACAAATTTCTATACCGGAATTTATTTATGTAATATATTCGAAATAAAAAATTTGAGTTTTTTTTGGAAACAACTGGCGCATTGAATAGTCTTATTATATTGATCCGCCAATTTTGAAGATTTTGAATTTTGAAGAACAATTACAACCTAATAATAATATAATACGCTGAATATAAAATATTCCAGGAACACTCACCGGTAATATAATATTAAATACTGAATAAATTATGAATCAGCACGGATGCAAAAAATTTCCATAAAAATGTATCATTGATGAAACGAATAATGCCTCGATCGTCATTTGTCACTTTACCACTATTCGAGTAAAAAATATTTTAGAAATGCCTGATGCAAATTTGGATAATAAAGACACATTTTAACAAAAATATTTAGAGATATATTGTATATTTATATAACACCATCAAAATGAAGTTCTCATGCCTTGAGATATCATTCTTTTCATAACACTTGTTAAAAGGTATATTTAGCTTGTCCATGTCAAAAAGTTTATTAAGATAAGACGACCGTTACAATACAACATAACAGATTCTTATCAGGAGGAAAGGTTAAATCCATTAGACTATATTTATCACCAAGAATATATTGTTTGTGTATTTATTTTTCGTATTTATATGCTTTGCACCTTGAACAAGGGGCAGCACAAGCAGTCATTGGTAGGTAAAATATTCTTCTAAAGTTATCGGAATCCTTTTTTCATCCACTGATTTACATATTTATCACGGGGGAAAGAACAGCCGATAAATATGATGGTTTAATCATATTGCGAACCACGGCCTCTCGTCCTGTTACCAGTTTAATTGGGTTTGGGATTAGCTAGCCAGTTATTTGCTTTTACAAGGACATTGTGAAGAAGAACAATTCTTCTAACCAACCAGCGGTTACATGATCACCCTACGGCGGCAAGTAGGGACTCTCGCACATAAATTCCCCCACATGAGATTTGAACCTGGGAACGCACGCGGGGTAATCAGAAGTACGATGGCAAGCGTATTCCCAACGCTTAACGCCAAACACTGGGCATTGCCCCCCCAATTTATCATGAGGTGCCCAGGTTGAGGTGGTACGAGAAACTAATAGCCTATAGTTTAAAAAAATCAAAATCTTTCTCGTTCAACAACACCTACACTCTGGGTGAGGTGGGGCACGGGATTTTAACCCGAGATAATAACCTGTGATGCAGAAGTATTGATATTTTATAAAAAAAATTCTATTCTGAGAAATTAAAAAATTTTCCTCTCTCACCTGTAACTTGTAATGTCGAAACCAGCTATCGTTACTTTTCTACTAATAATTGAATGCGCAGTTGCTCGTCCATCTCGTAACATCAATAGAAATTTGGCATTTGGAAAGAGTTCATGCAGATATCTAAAAATATAAAAAAATGTTCGATATGAAAATATTTTCACCAAAGGTCAGTACACAAACGCGGTCCGTTCATTCCAAATAAAGAAATAATTCAAAACATATTCGAAACTTATTTCAACTATACAAACAAAAGTCAAATGCATCGTTTGGCAAAATACAAGAGCACATCTCAATATCAGGAAATGGTAACGTTGTGACAACTTAGTGGTTAAGCTGCGTGTCGACTTTGTTGAAAATATGTGAAATATTCAGCCGCATAGCCGCCGTAAGAAATTTGAAAAAAATGTTATTCATACATATATAAATTACCATATATATATATTCTTGAATCATTTTTAAAACTGAAAATTTGGAATATATTAGCTGCGCAGAAAGGCAATTTTTTTCAATCTTTTTGTTCTAGGTAGTGAGAGTATACTGTAGAACTGTTGAGCTTTTGTTAAATGGAGTTATTTGATCTACCGGTATATATAATTAAATTCCGAAAATACAATTTAAAACTTAAAAATAGCACGAAAAGCCACATAACAAATTGTTTACCACCATGCCGAAAATATGTGGAAAAATGTCTCTAAGTCGCTGCTAAATTTCAGTTTTTACACCACCATCGACAGCTTGCTGACATACTAGGAAAGTAAACAAGTAAGCCGATTCACAATGAGACATATAATTGATATGATATTCACAAATTGTTTCCAGTGATTTAGCGAAAAACGCGTTATATCACAACTATCAAATAAAAAATATGCTTTTCAAATCAAGAAGCAGCCGTGGTCCTAATTTAATACTCAAAAGGTCCGTATTCGGACCGATGTCCGCCAGTTGAGTAGCCCTGTCCTAGATTAATTTACTGAAACTTTTGTGTACAATCATACACAAACAGAAGTTCAAGTGCTGAATAAATTTCCCTCATTTTCATAGAATTGAGAAATTTATGGATTCTGCTTGGGTCACCCTATTCCCAAAAATAACTCTGACTGGTTGTAGTCTAGATTTGTAGTTTTATTAATTATTTAATTTTGACCATCCCTAAAGCACACTTTTATTTCCTCATCAAAAATGGTTTTTTAGCTCAAACATTTGCCACTTATGCTAAAACAAAAAATTTTCATTCAACCTAATTTTTATTTTATTAAAGAGTATATCAGTTTCCAATCAGGTCTGTCTGAAATCCCCTTTTTCAGGCAAAAAAGGAAAATATTTAAAACTATGCTCAAAATGTTACATATAACAATGACACAAAAATTGTAAAACTAAAAATGACTATTTCATGAATAAAAAAAAAGTCGTAGGGATGAATGATTTCACCATTTATCTAAGAAAATTCAAAAATTCCAAGTCTATGCAATTTACTAAATAAAAATCATAATTGTAATTTGTAATGAATTTTTTAAATTGTGCGAAATTAATACAGCATCCATAGGCTCAACAATGTATCCCAAATCAGTAACAGGCTGTCGGAGTTGTTTTATCGTCGAGGATTATATTTCACTGCGTCATGCAGTCAACTAACAATGGCAATTATTAGCAATGGCAAGCGTGATCTTACAATCTCTAAAAAGTCATTTGAACTTTCCCTGCTCTTTACAATAAAAATAAATATGAGCATTTATAAAGCCAATAAATAATAAATGTAGCGAAAACAAAAGCAAAGAATGTGCGTCACAGAATCAAATATCAAACCACAACTAATAGGTCTGTATTGCTGCATAACTATGTTTGATTGACTAATAAAAGGCAATAAAAAGAGACGGAAAAGGTGTCCTTTTTAGTAACCCTTTAGTGATATAATTCACCAGATTATAAATTTTTTTTTATAAAATAATGCTTGTTCTTTTTTTGCTCTGAACAAGTTCCTATAACAGCAGTCAATGATATATAACACTGTAATCTGCAATGCCACCAGATGCCAGGCCATCGTTGGACAGTATACCAGTGCAACGGTATCAAAAAAGACTTCAAATCTCAAACCATTGTTTTTCTAATTAATTTTACCTAATAACCGTGATAAACCTTAGTCTTTTCATTACATAATCATCATTGTATCAAAATGTAAATGGTAAATAGAATTTGTTGTAATATTTCATTGTAATAACTGTGAAGAGAATGGCGGTTCTATAAAATAAAAGAAGTTTTCCATGACCACGGATCCCTATGCAGTTTGGTGATTTGAATCTTACTTTACAACAACTTACAGACAGTCTGCCATGATAAGAAGTGTTTACTGTCTCAGCTGTATCTGGATTTCATCAAAATATAACAGTATTTTCTCCATAGGATGGAAATCGTAAACTGACACAAAGTGGAAAAATTCGGACCAGTTTTAATTAAGACAGTAAATTGAAAATTTTAATTTCATTCTTAAACTGTCATTCTGAGCAAGTATTTTGGTCTCTAAGTTTTTTTCCAAGAACCTACATTATGTATAGTTCACTTCATTGCTGTTTCCTGCTCATATTGACATGAATTGCTTTAATTCTCACATTGATCGGTATTTACCAATGAACAATTCAACACTATAATTTTTAATATTAGTCCCTGTAGCTCCCAGTATTTTAGCAGTCACCCATAACTAAGCACGGATATTCATCCCTTTAATATTTCCTAATTGAGTTTGTGTGATCTTACTTTCCGCAAACCTAACCAGAGAAGATGTATCTTTCCCTATAACTGTCCCAGCTAAACATTGATGTTACATTTAAAATTTGCTCTCTTTACATACTATCGCGGCATAGGCAGTTGGAATGTAAACGACCTTACCAATGACAGTACAATATGTGAACGATGGTTACCACATATGGGAGCCTATTCTTGGAAAGAACTCAATCAATTCTAGGACTTTTATTCGCTTATAAGTTATTTAAAATGGGTTTGTATTGATTTCTTCAAAATTTCACATAGAATACAAGAAACGCTGAACACATATCTGGAATATTAAAACTTCAAAACCACTGAAAAATAGAACCATACAATGAAAGTTGTACCCTGTTTTACACCACACAAACCAGAAAACTCAACCCCAGGAAATACCCTCCCCCCATTTTCACAAAACCAAAATAATAACAAAAATGGGGGCTCTCGAAGTATGCGAACCAAGATGGCGGACATCGGAATGTAATATGTGTACTAGGTTAGGGTTAGGCCATAATTTTAGGTATAAATACTACGGGAGGCTCTTGGCTAGTCTTCGAACTGATAATAGGACTAAAATAAGAAAAAATTGGAAAAAAATTATCGCCTAACCCTAACCTGTTACCCATGTTACGTTTCGATGTCCGCCATCTTGGTTCGCATACTTCGGGAGCACACAAAAATGTATGTGATTTTTCTTCAGTTGTAAGGTGTGTGTAACCAATTAGAAAATAATAATTAGAAGCAAAAGTTACAGTGTTGTTGGTTTAGTTATTCAGTATATCTTGAAATACGTTGTATCGGATTTCAGATCTTCAAAATAAGGTTATTGTATACCTCATCTTAAAAACCTAGAAAATGCAAACTTGACATCTTAAGGATGATGAATGGAATAATTCCTACAAAATTGGAAATAAAACTATCATTTGTGTAACAATTTTATTTATCACCAATGTGATGAATGGCTGGTTTTATAAAAACTACTTTTATCAAATAAATCATCTCAAAAACAAATTTATGCGACATGCTAATCAATGGATTAAATTAAGATTATCATATTCTAGACTGATATCCCCCAAAACCTAATCTCTATCAGAAAAATCGAAGCTTTAACTTAATTATTGATTAAATAGAAGGATTATCGTGATCTAACATATGTTGAATTTATATCCTATTTATTGAAATCTCAATATCTAATTAAAAGATATTCAATATTGTTGTAGTCATTGTAGCGTTTCATGTATCATAATCAATGCACGACCCAAACTCAGAATCACAGACTACAAAAAGTAAGGCAGAGCAAGCCAGAAGGTTCGATCAAAATCTGCTTGGATGACGATTGCAAGTGATATGGCTGAGTGACCATATAGTGGTTTTGTTCAACGACGATTGTGCGTAGATTCGAAGAGAATGTATCTGACCGTGTCCGTGTGTCAAGTATTCACAAGATATTTCACTATTGCATTTTTGAGACACGCCGTTATGTGCTCGGAAAATCTTGCATTTTACGAAGTTAAGCGAATAGCCCCCTAGTCTATGAGCAAAGTTACAGGCGATCACTGGAACTCTCGCTGAATTTACAGAATTATGGAAATGGAAGTACATTATGTGATAGTAAATACAGATTGGCACAAGACTTGAAATAGCTGTCAAAGCGATCAAGATTATTGATTAAAGTCCCTCTCACACTATTTTGTAAAAGTCAACAGCACCATCCAATAATCAATCAATCAATTAAATAAAGATTTTTTCAAATGATAAAAGCAAATACCAAGAGAGGAATTCTTAGTTAGACTACTGCGTTATTGGCAAATTTTATTTGACCTGAATGATATTGTTTAATTTGAAAAAAAAAAGAAAACACACATAACTGATAAATAAAAGTTCATTTAGTTGTTACAAATATCTGATTAACAATCCCTATCAATGGCGTCGTATAAATGAGTAAGCCATCTTTTTGGCTTCGTGCTCTCTCCAGGAAATATGTGAAATGCCTAACCTACTAATAGGAGGTCCTATGTCAAGCTATATAAGATAAGCAGTAGATCGAATTCTACTTTTTCTAATATTATTTGACAAGTTTCACAAGAGCATGAATAATATATAAAAAATCCATTACTTGAAGACAGTAACTCAGAATTTAGATTCAAAATATAAACGATAGATACCTATCTGATTAGATATCAAATCTTACGTGTCGCTTGATAACCAGCACTGGTCACAACTTCCCTTACCTAGTAAGTAAAACTATGCAATTTTCAAGTTGCTTCTTGCTGGAAAAACTAAGTGTAGCTTGATATTTTTGAATATCGAATAGGCGTATTTTCTTATTGTGTCATATTTAACGAAAAAATTGACAAAAATCGTAAATTTGAAGAAATTGTATTTGGTAATGAAGAATAATGTAAATAAAATTTTCTATTTTTACAGAGCCAAAATTTAATT
Organism: Styela clava; assembly: GCF_013122585.1. NCBI lineage: Eukaryota > Metazoa > Chordata > Ascidiacea > Stolidobranchia > Styelidae > Styela > Styela clava. Next base: position 95,678 of record NW_024102699.1, read on the forward strand.
TACCTGGTATTCATTATCAATGACGCTATGTCTAAAATATATTCGAAAGCAAAATGATCGAATACCAAACATTGAAGTTGAAATTATTTAAAAAAAAATTTTTTTTTCAATATCCATTAAAATGAATATGAATGGGCACAAAAGCATGACTTTAAATGATTATAACAAATTCAAGTTTTCTTTCAATATTCATTAAAATAAATATGGATGGGCGTAAAAGCTTAATTAAATTATTGATACTTTTATTAACAAATAAAAAAATCTCACGTTGTGGCTTTTAAGGTAAAAGGATCCTTGTTACAATAATGTTTGGCAGGCTCTCCATGATTTAATATTATTTCCAGAATAAATTGACTGACGGCCTCATCTAATACACCAGGCAATACACCTGCCTCTTCCAGCCTTTTTTTCTCTTTGGAAGACCTAGAAAATTCAAATTTTCATTTATTTGCCATTATTGATACATAACTGCAAAGCATGAAAATTATAGCAGGCCTTCTTAAATAAGGGTTAACACTTTTTCCCGCAAAAAACTCCTGTAACCCCTGATATAGGAATCTACGCTTATTTTTTAGTTAGATTTATATTCTGAATATCCTATACAAATTAAGCTTAAACTCTTTCTTAAACTTAGCCTACGAAACCGTCCCAATACCAGTATGGGTGTCAGTCATGTCACTGATACAATTTGTATAATTAAACCAGTTTAGTAGCTTTGAAGATTACCGGTACATAAATTCGTTGAATCAATAAAAAAATCGTCAAAAACTTCATTATTCCAAAAAATTCCCATTTGGTATAATATATTATTAGCACAATATCATTTATATACAAAGCTATCAGATACTTTCAATTAATTCCACTATTTACGAGATTACTTTAAATAAAAATAAAATAGGATTTAGCGTTTTGGATTCGATTTACTTTAGGGTAGCAAATTATTATGAATTGTCCATCCCTATCAGTAACGTCAGATTAATAGATCCAAAGTATCTTGAAATGGAAGCTTTCCTGAACATAAAGTTGCGAACTTGGTACAGTCATACTCACATTAAATCAATACCTATAACATACCTTATCCAGTTATTCCTCATAAACAAAAGTCTTGGTATAACCCTGGTTTCTTGTCCACATCTGATATCGTCATGAGCGTCAAGCATCGTTCGCATTAAAGTTGTTCCACTGCGTGGCATTCCTCCAATGAAAATAACAGGGAGTTCTCGACTGTTGGCATGAGAAGTCTAAATATTGCATACACAGTAAAATAGTCTAAAATGGCTGAAATTCTCAAAGTTTAAAAAAACATATATTAGATTATTTAAATCACGGCCCTTCAAACTGCGTAAAATTTTTTTCAACACAACCTTATATTGAAAAAAAATATCGATCAAATTTGGAACTAGTACTGATACCCACCATTACAAAAATAGAGTCAAAATTCGATATTTTGTGCAAAATATGTATTGTCCATATTGTCCATTTTATTATTTTTTTAGTATTTTCTACGACCCTACTTACCGTAATTTCCTTCTAGTTCCTAGGGGGCATAAACAAATTTGGCCACAAACCAATTTACATTAATTATATGAGGAAGAATTTACACGAATAAAAATCATTTTAGTATAAGGATAAGATATCATTTTTATCCTGGGGTAGAGGTAGAGGAAAGATGATGATGACTTGATCATATGACGAAACATGGCCAAACGGGTACCAAATTAGTTAGCCAGTTATTTGCTGCATGGACGTGATTGTGGAGAAAGTCATACCTGATCAGCTGTTACACGAGGAGTCCAGCAATCCTCTCGCACATAAAAATTCCTACAGGATTTAAACCCATGCAGGGTAATCAAATCAACTTATTTTAATTTCAAATCAATCTAATATACTTTGTTTACAATACAAAAATCGACCAATTCATTCTATAAGTGATCGATCCTCAAAAAGTTAACATATAATTTATCTCTTTGTACAGATTTGGCAAAAAACAGAAAAAATACAAACCTTTTGATCTGGATTATAATGATATTCTTGAGCATTTTTAACCATCATAATATCTCTATTGATAAACGATGAGGATGAATCAGTATCTTTCGGATGTCCAGATGTATACAAATATGTCAGATAAATTGTGAAAATCCATAAGGCTAGGAACCATATTTTCCTCACTCCCGAAAAACCTGTTGTCCGCAGACCCATTGATATTAATCTTTATTATATACTATTTTTATCTACTTCTATTTGATTTTTTAACTAAATGCAGAAATGATATTATCATACTAATTACAGAATTAAAATCATCATGATGTCATGTTTGAAAATAGATTACATGGTTAGGAAGTCTATACTCAAAGTGACATCTACATACTGCAGTACTTTCTGCATATTACAGTTATTTTTTAAAACACAGAGCGGGAAGCTACAAACTGCACATATGAAGGCTACGAACTGCACATATGAAAGCTCAAACTGCACATATGAAGGCTACGAACTGCACATGTGAAGATTTGAAAGGACAACGGAATATATCAAATAGTCCTGGGTACAAGAGACACAGTTAAATGCTCAGAAACACCAGGAAACAGATGTATCTCCTCTAACAGGGAATCAGATTTGCCATAGGTTGTCGAAAAAAATCTAGTTAAAAAAACAATCTAATAATTGAACTATCACAAATGGGATTTATTTGTTATTATTATTATTTTTCAGTTCTTCTTCGCTTATTTGTCACCTTCTCACAATGATAGAAATTTCTTTTTCCAAGTACAGATAGTGTTCTCACAATGATAGAAATTTCAGATAGTGTTGAATCATGCATATTTTCTTTTCTAATGAACACATTGTGTCACCAAGAAAAAAAAATACTGCTCTTTTTCATGCTCCACAAGAATTATTCATTCATTCCCTGTTAATATTTATCAATCTTTTCATGGTTATGCTTTTCGTTATGCTCAGCTTAATTAAGTAGCATGATTAGTTTCCACAACTTTTTCACTTTTGTGAAAGCATTTTTTTTCCCCACTGTGTGATTAGTATTTGTTTTGATGCTTTCATTAGGTTTGTGGTCATGACTGCCATACTGGCTTCGCTCGCTCCGAAATTTTTTATGATTGTATGGAGACTTGTCAAATTTCGCAAGTGCCTGATTTTTCTCGATGTCAGTTGCCATATAAAACAACATAGGCTATAAAAGGCAAAGATTAAAATTATTATTGAAAATGATCTTGGCGGAAAATATGGCAAGTCCTATTGCCAAATCCGAAAAATCAGGCACTTGCTAATTTTGCCACAGACCAATCAGTGACAATTCTTTTTGTTTTTGACAATAAAAATACCAAATCAGTCATACAAAATGTATAGAGTTGATTTTGTTATTTGAAAGTATTCCAAAACACTAAAAAAAAACTATTTTAGGAAGTTCCCTGAAATTTCACAAGTGCGATATTAAGCCTGATTTATTTTATTTTGCGCCAAGCGTTACCATATTTTATCATTCATAATCTAATTTTAAATCAATCTGAAAAATACGATGATTGACCATAATACAGTAATATGTTGCCAAATGGTATTGCTCATTGCATTATTCATGTTATTAAAAATGCTCAAATAAGCATGGACTTGATGGTGGAGGAAGTCGTGACCGACCAGCCTGCCAGCGGTTACGTGAACCACCCTATGGTGACCAGGAGTCCAGCAAAATTCTCGCACATACAGACATAACTATCCCCACATGGGATTCAAACCTGCAAACCCACGCAGAGTAATATGAGGTGCGGTAGCAAGCGTATTCCTAGCTCTTAGCACAATGAGCCACACCGACACCACCGCCGGTGGTCCTTACAGCAGTACCTGTACGGTATATCATTAACTAAGACTCCTGCTCATGTTTATAGTGTTTAATAAAACTGTAAAGGAGTTGACAAAGGCATCACAGCTGTACTGATTCATGCCAAAAAAAAAAATATTTCGTCCACAGTTTTGAAAAAAACTAAAAAAAAAAATTGTTAACAGAAACATTACTCTGTTATCGGTTCTGCATTACAAGTCTTATTAATTACCTGTCAGCCTGATGTGGACGTCTAATTTGGACGTCTGCCAATGACATTGATTCCACTTAGCCTAGTCCTTCCCCCATTCAGGGATTTCGGGTCTTACTACTCACTGAATAGAGTGCGAAACAGTGCAGAAGAGATGGAAACATTTTTTTTTCCTTATTTATCAGCGTCCGTGAAATTTTAAACAATTTGATGGGAAACAGTATACAGTGGTAGGAAATGATCACGAGTTTATAGGCTATCAGTAATCTTCAACATCTTTAAATAATCCAACATTACGCACCCTAACGTGGTACACATACTGTGTTCATGTTGTGCGCCATCTTGGTGCACATACTTCTGGAGCTCCAAAATTTCTTTGATTTTGCTTATTGGTGTGCTCATATTCAGATTCAGATATTTATTTTGTCTTGCATGAAATATTGTACACACAAAATTAAACAAACATAATAATAATACTGTAATAAGAAAAATGTTTCCCTCTCTTCTGCCGCTGTTTCGCGCTCTATTCAGTAAGTAGTAAGACCGAGGCATTCTCACAGGACGTCAGACTTCGATCATAACCGGTACCAAACCATTCTGTCATTTAACATCCGGCTTCTGGAAATTCAAATTTCGAATCACTATCAATAAAAACAGCCATCCCTAGGATTACCGTACCATATTTTGGTGGCTTCAGAGCGGGACGCCTCCAAAGACTAAGACCCGTTAGCTGTGATTTTTTCTACTTCACATTTTCCGATTTTACCACATACCTAGGCCTACATTTAAAGTCATCCCTGTTGTCTTCATTAACCATATTATTCATTAAACGATAGTTCATGCGCATATTCTCTGTCTAAATATCGGTTTCATTTCAGTTTGAAAATAGCAAGGAATTGACGTTAGCGATACAAAATAATTTGAATTTAGATTTTTTATGTACAGATGTAGGCTACAGCAAAAAGAAGAAAGAATAACAAAATTGCCTGCCGCTTTCAAGCAATGAGAATTTATTTATTCACCCAATCATACTTTTCTGTGGATACCGTAACGCCTTCTTCAAAAAAAACGTTGTTCAATGTTACATTCTCGCGTAGGACTTTCACGTTCTACTGACCAGCACCCTCTTGACGTACAGGGCTTACACGTAACAAATTGTACCAATTAAAATTAACCAAACAAACAAAACCACCTTCAGTAAGGATGCCTTGGAACTTCGGATGAAATTTTCAATCATTCATATCTCAACTAAATTTCGTCGTATTGCGCTTCTGTCGGTTTCTATAGTAAGGCCTTACATATCTGAATCTGCCGTAGCCTCCAATCGCTCGATTTGATTTTTTATCATTCAAAAAATCATATTTTACCAAAAAAATGACACCGTTTTTTCGAGCGGCTCAAATCGTGACTTCTACAGACGCTACCTTCGTCAAATCACCGCCAAGCGCTAGAGAGCGAACACAATGTATACAAAAAAATACAGTGATCACAAGGTGTCGTACGAGATTCGAGTGAAATCGATTATTTTGATTTAAAAATTACATCAAAATATCGACGTTTTGATGATTACGTACAGCGTTACGTCAACGACGCAAATCCCGTTCTCTCTCTTCGTAGCCGACGTCACTTTGCGTAGCTCGTGCGTTACTCGCTGCGACATTTGAACGCCAGACATCGCGGCGCCCAATTTTGTGAAATTTAAAAATTATGCTTATCCATGATCCTAGTCACTAAATCCTACAAAAACATCACTATCGTCTCAGTCATATGTTGTTTATTCAAAAATATGGGTATGCATACGCTTAATGCATATGAAATTTGTCGATTTTTGTTTTTGCATACTTCCTCCGACACCGATAGATACCGTAGCAATTGGTAATACGTTAGGCTTGAAACATGTATCTATACGATCATAATGATTAGATATGTCTGTTTACGATCAGCAGATGATAATAATATCTTTAACAGGTGAGCGTAGAACTCTACATACATGCACACAGCAGGAGGTTGGACCACATACAGGTGAGGCGCAAAATGAAAAAAAGTGGCAAAGTTTCTTTTTGCCGTTTTTATCCGTTTATTGTCATTTGACTTTATTAAGTGAAACGAAAGCGAGGATCGAAAGTCACACCGGGCAGGAACCTCTGCCGAGCCGATCAACGGGGAGCTCTGAGAAAATCAGAAAATATGAAAAGTGATAATCAAGACGAAACCTGCTCTGCTTGTGGATTATGGAATGATCCAAATGGAAGTACGGAAATTGAGGATGAATGGGTCGGTTGCGAAAGCTGCAGCGAAACACATTGGTCCCACAAGAACTGTTGCAAAGACCCGTCTAACCCATGTGGAAATGATTACAATTCTTGATTTTGCCAGCGTTTCCTTCAATTCATCTGTTTATTTTTAAATGTCGATTTTTTGTTTATACCTTACTTGTTCCATATTGCTTTTTGATTTCAATTTTTACTTTTGCCAGTGTTTCATTCGATTCATCCGTTTATTTTTAATTGTCTAATTTTTGTTCATTCTTTACTTGTTCCATATTGCATTTCAATTTCAACCTACACCAGTGTTAGGTACTTTCAATTCTTCCGTTTTTTTTTTTTGTTAATCCTTTTCTTGCATTGAAAATAAACGATCATAAAAGAACGAACTAGCATTTTGCAATAAATTAGGAGTAGTTAGTGAAATATATACGAGTTATAATAAAGGACACAAGAATAAATAGTTAAGCTTCGCGAAGCGGCAAGAGTAACGTCACGTACAAACGTCAGTATTCAACACGCAAGACAGGTCGTGGCGGCGTAAGGTCTATTCAGCGACGTTGTCACGCGTCATTGCTTACGCAGACATTTCTCTCTCACGACGAGTTGACGCAAAGAGAAAAGTGGCCATCCGAAGTTAGATAATTTTAGAATAGACGAATAAAGACAATAATTTCAATGAAAAAAGGCTTTGATGGATATGGAACCGACTTTATCAAGACGAGAATAGCCACAATGTATTATATTCCAAATTTGGCTTCAGTTGAACAACATGCGGCGGAGATATTGTTCAAAATATAGTGAAATCATCCGAAGTTAGCCGGTTTTACGGTACCGGTACCGGTACCAGTATACGGGACCTAGGCTTCCCGCACGCTACACAGCAACAACAGTAACGAGAACAATAACATGCTAGTTGGTACCGGTAATGTTCGTGTATTATGCCGGCTTAACGCCAAAGCGGGACTTTTGGCTGACCGGTCGGGACGCCGGGACAAGACGTGAAAAAGTGGGACTGACCCGCCTAAAACGGAACGTACCGGTACCAGTACCGGTATGGTAAGCCTAGTGCCTAGACATACCGTACCGGTACCGGTACCGGTTCTCCGTCTTCTCTGTTTATAATCGGTGTATACCAGTGCCAGTAGGCCTATACACACAGATACAGATCTCCCCATCCTGTACTGTACTGTACTGTAACCATTGATACCTTATGTAGTCATCAATGCTGTAACTACAGAACTATAATTTTATTCTGTCAGTCTGTGGGCTGGCTGGCCGTTCAGCCGAGTACCGTACCGGAAGTTTTTGGGAATAAATCTGGCAACTACTTTTCAACTAGGTTTCCATTTTTTGTCGTCGTCTTCTATGTGCCAGTTAATTAAATCGTTTTCGCGCAACGTTGTTCACAGTTCCGACAACGAAAGAGATTTGCTAGGGTAACTTTGGTATGCACTGATGTACTGGTACGGTACCGCTACTTCTTTAATGCTGATTATTGAGTTGAAATGAAGGAAACATACTTCCGCATTTACCCCCTGTACCTAAACTACATGCCCCTGCGTCCAGTACCCATGTCTAATTCACAACGATAACATAAAGTGAAGTCCCTTATTTACAAAGAAAAAAATTTAGAAACACCTGAATTCGAGATTGGCCTGCTTATCCGCGCTCCCTACCATTACTGAATATTCGTTGTTAGGATTTACATAGGATAGGATTTGTTAATTTTGTTTCATGCTTGAAGCTGTGCTGTTCCTATTGTCGTACTGTTTAATTATACTGAGCTCGGTTCTGTTATGATGATCAGCAATCTACTAAATCTTAGCGTAGTGCCGTTTGATATATAATTCTACACATGCCCTCTAAACTCTCTGAAATCCTGCTTTGCAAAAGCTCGATAAACCAGTCTGACTCTCTACATCTTTGGCATAGAAAGTATAAGTATATAAGTATAAGTTTATTTCGACTCCATAATCAGCATAACAATACATTTGACAGATAAAAACAAATAAATAAAAACTGATTATGAAATCAGGGGAGCAAACAAAACCTTAGATAAGGTTTATAACGTACAAAATATAAGATGGAAGGTTTTGCCAAGAGGAAGTGGTACGTGTTTACTCACCTAAAATTATTAAGTTATTTCACACACGCTCACATGCACCCACCAGCCACACACACACACAACCACTGAGAAGTTTTTTAAGTAAGAATAAAACGCGATAAATTTAGGGTATACTATACAGTAAACAAAAATAAATAAATACTAGAAAAGAAAAAATTATCTGCCACACCATTTTGATATTTTTGTAATGATTGCCATTGACAAATTGATAGATCTTCTAATCGTTAATTAAGATATAAAAGGAAGATTCTATTGAAAACATATTGCCAAGCTGATTATAGTTGGAGTCAAATGCCAAGTTGCCCAACCAAAGTTGCCAGAATTGGGTGCATGAAGAGGTGGGCGAGACCATTTCATTCCCCAAATTAGAGCCTATTATTGCCAAATTATAGTCCAGATTGTAATAAGTTATTAAAGTTACCGGTAACAGTAAAATTACTATAATTAGGTAAAGTAGGATGTGGAAATAAATTGGTTACAAAGGGTGTAGGTGAGGTTTTTCATTCTTGGGTATTGATTTCAGACAAGGATATAGGAATAAGGTTGTTATTTCACAGGATATCGGAGTCTTTTTTTGATTTTTTCCTTATGTGTTTTACTTCATTTAAACACTTTGAAGTAAAATAAAAAAGAAATGAAAAAAGTAACAACTCTGTAGCCAACTTATACCAAGAAGTAAACTGGAGTAAGCCAAGCTATTCGGGGAACTACGCAGTTGGGGAAACAAGAATAAGGTTATATATATAAATTCTCGGAAATTCTATCTAATTTGGTTTCCCTTCTATATTACTCCGCCGTACCTCGCATTCAACCTCTGTTTCTCAGAGAAAGTTTGTTTCAATTCAGAATCCAATCAATGAACGAAAAAGTTTCTATAGCCCACTATGTGATACAGAGACTTGTAGCAGATTCCCGAATATTTCCTGAAAGAAAACATAGCAAATTTATTCTTATTTATATTAATTTATATTTATTTCTCCACATTTTGTCTGCAAATTGATATGAATGCGTTTCCTTGTAAGCAGCGGGTCAAATTTCACAAAACAACGAACGACCAATCCATCACTGTTAATTTTTTTTGCTATTGGCATATGTTCATAATGGTTTTGCTATAATTTGTTTTTGTGACAATGAATTTCTTTCTCTCTTACACCCATCTGTATATATTGCAATATTCTAGTTAACTTTTGTCTGTCGATATTTAATAAACGGGTCGTCGACTGCAATTTCGTTTAATTTACGAATAGGCATGGTTATATAACGTCTCCGAGATGAAGATAAATTGGCGAAAATGCCGATCGATCATACGTTGTTGAAAATTTAAAAAATGAAAAACTATTTCTCCAGCGTCAGGTGCGAAGTTCATTAAATATCGCATACTATAATAGTCGTGGCCACCTTTGCAAAAAACGAGTCGAAAACTTGGTATTGCTTCGGAGGTGGGTGCCAATGCCTTTGTGTCAAAGGAGAAACTTAAATTAATAAATAAAATCTGATAAAATGGTTCAGCTAACTAAACGAGCTGGTGGATTTCTTCAATTTGCTAATTATTATTTCCATCTTGGAACATGTGCATCTAATTAGTCTGGGTCTTCTTATTTATCCCGGTTGTATCCGGACAGTGGTGGTGCATATGTAACGTAGAGGGTTTTTAGGCGATGGCGTTCGACGGTAATATACTGTATAAAAAGACCGTGTACTTCCTCGATGAACGACAGTTTAATTGACTTTTGAATACTGGCATAAAAACAACAAAATTTCTCGCGGACCGGCAAAAAAGCTTCGCGGACCGGCACCGGTCCGCGAACCGGCGGATGGGAACCACTGGTGTACACGATGCAACACACACGACGTTAAAAAAACAAGCAATTAAAAACACATGGCAACACAACAAACGTGCAACGCAAAAGCGCCCCACGGTGGAATGAACGTAACACTACGTATTACGTTACATATGTCGCGAAAGAAGATGTGTTTCCTGAAGCCTAATCAAATCTGAGGTTCGATGTTAAATTCTTCAATACCTCTCATATACCGTATTCACTATATACATTATTCACAAGATTTTTTGATTTGGAAAGTACTAAATAATCATGTTTTGTCCTAAGATCATCATTTATTCAGCTGATAAGTTGACATGTATTGCATATCAACTGCATAAAAATGGGTTATCGAGGATACCTATTATTTGGAAAATTTGTCTACTAAAAATGAATGTAATAGGACATGGAATTTTTATAAACAAAGATGGGGAAAATTCTATTATGATAGCACTTTAATTATAAACATTTGATAATAGTAATGAAATCGTGAGTAGATTTCTTTATACACTATAATTTGAACACATCAAATTATAATACTTGATTATGACTGGCAAGTGATTTGGAGGATAGTAACACACAATAATACATGATCAGGATTTGACCCTTCTCCAGCAGATATATATATATATATGAAATAAAGTGCTCATGTACATATCTATATTCGGCTACAGAGCACGTAACATAGAATGAATTTTAAGGCGAAATATTGATAATATACTGAAATAGCAATGATACCCAATAGGTTATTTTTAAATAAGTATTACCGGTACTAAAAAAATAAATAAAGTGGTCATATACATATAGATATTTGGATACAGAGCAAGTATCATAGAATGAAATTTAAGGCAAAAAACTGATAAAATACTAGAATAGCAAGTATATTAAACATTATGATACTTTTAAATGAAGTATTACTAAAAAATAAATAATGTGGTAATAATACCATAGATATTTGGATACAGAGAAAATGTCATAGAATGGAATTTAGGGCGAAATATGGATGCAAGTATGATAAACAATTTGATATTTTTATAAAAGGTGTTACTAAAAAATAAAATAATAGATTATGGAGTTCCAGCAAGTGTGCTCATAACAAATAAAAAGATAGCAATTCATTTACCACAGTGAATTAAATTCATTACACATTTCTACTTGCTATAACACAGCGGGCACATGATACTCATCGTGTTTTAAACTTTTTTAAAGGTTTTGCTCGCTCTCCAGAACTCTCCATTTTTTATTTGGTTGTATTGTCAGATTGTGGACTTTTCAAAATAAACTATCTCTATCTATATCAATGAATACAATATCCCAGGTCCGAACTTGGCTGGTTCATATTCTGTTCTGTAGATAAGTTTTCTGCCTAATAGATGGTATGTATTCCCAATAAGCATTACAGTATGCTCATTCGTTCACTCAATGAGTGATTTTAATTACGGTAAATATAAAATAATATATATAATATAAATAAGTTCATATTCCATTTTGCATCCATGATCCAGTATTTATTTTGTTCAATTCCAGTAGTAATCCATACCATAATTAGGTTATTTTAATAAATGCATTGATATAAAACAATAAAAATAAAATTAGCAAATATAAAATACATATCATAAACATATAATTTTCTTTTTAAAATAATGCTTTACATAAATTTGTCAATTCCCTCTCAAATGGGTTGTTTATTCTATAATTCTCTATATTTTTCTACATATTATGTCCATTTTATCTGCTTTTTGAGAAAGGCAAAATGTGGTGTTTTATTTTCGAATATAATAGAATTTCTCATGGTCAAAATTTTATATCTTACTATTGATTACAAAAGTATAATTGCATCCAAATCAACAGTATCTATATGAATACATAAAGGATCGTTAAAATTAAATAATATGCAAGAATCCTATTGATAACAAAATGTATTCTAATCAATTTTAATATATCTAAAACAAAATCTTCATAAATATTTTTTGTAAATTTACAATACATGAAAATATGTGAAACAAACTCAGGTTCTCCATTACATAATACACACATTTCATTCCCTGCTATTCTTCCAATTTCTGGATTTTGTTTTCAATGGCAAGATATCCCAGAGTAATTTATAGTTAAAATCAGTATTTTTAATAAGTAAACGAATAGCTCGCAGAGCCATGTGATCCATATGGAGCACAGAGCTATGATTGAGAGAGGCCGTGGTTCGCCATATATTTAGGCCTTCTTTTCGGCTTTCTTCTCCCCTTGGATAAATATGTAAATCCCATGTTATATCAATTAATAAATACATAAATAACCGCACTCCTCTCGGCGACTGGTTCATATTCTGTTCTGTAGATACGTTTTCTGTCTAATAGATATGCATTCCCAATAAGCATATTCTCATAGTTGCATGCTTTCAGCGTACCATACAAAATCAAATAAGTATTGAAGAATTAAAGACCTCAAGTCAAGTTAATACGGCCAATTTCGCACCCGACTCGGCTGAAGCAAGGGATTTTGGCAGCGAGCAATGCGTTTTCTTAATATGCAACGAACCATTTAGCTGGACGACGTAAAAAATGCAGGGAACAATGCCATAATGAGCAAATCTTTGCAAGTTTCCACTCATTGTATACATGCTCATTGGTTAGGTCATAGGTTCTCAAAGTGCTCCGTACGGAGCCCCAGGGCTCCGCGAGAGTAACCCAGGGGCTCCGCGAGCTATTCGATTACTTTTCAAAATACTGACTTGGCTAATTTAAAACTGTTCCTAGAAGCCAATACACTTTTGATGAAATTTGACAACAATATAGCCTAGAAATATGGCAAAGGGGTGGAATTAAAAAAATGACATTATTTTTATAAGCAGGAGCGCAGCCAGGATTCTTAAGAGGGAGGAGGTTCAAAATTGGAATCGGAAATTTACGCGCAACATTCTTGGCAATTAAAAAAAAAACGGATAACGAGATTTCTGTTGCGTAAAATATTCAATTCATGACCTATGCGAGCATCTAAATTCTAAAGTGTCTTGTCGTAATAATTTAATTGTGCTCATCGTTACTCACGTTCGATTCGAAATTACTATTAGGATTACTAAAATGATAAAATACTATTCTAAAATAATATAAACTGCGTGATAAACTGCTAACTATAAATAAATTGGAGTCGTATTTTTGTGATCTGGGATTTGTTAAACTGATTTGTTCTTCGCACTCGAGATTATTTTTAAGCACAGATGTCGCCGTTTTGAAAAATCACAAAGGTCTTGGCAAAAATACGAACGATGAAATTTATTTTAGTGCATGCGGCTCTGTCGTAGTTTCAGAAAGAAAAATGTACACCGCGCGCATAATTAATTGACTGTGTTTCAATTTCGCAGTTACTACGATGAATAACCGAAAACCTAACATAACACCAAATTTATGATTTACGATGTCTATAACAGCGTTTTTATTCTGACGTGAGTCTGCTGAAACAAAACTTATAGTGTTATCTCCCATTTTAAGTTTTAGTTCTAATATTTTAGAATGCCGCTTTTTAAACAAGAAATTTGAATTGCGGATTTACCTCTTTATTAACTATTATTTTTAGCATTTCGTCGCCGATGATTATAATATGGTAACATGTTTTTCACATTGAACTCATAATTCCCCACGAGATTTATTTATGACTTCTATTGACCCTAATAAAAGTGTTTAGTATTTAAATTGAGTAAAAGTACGTTTAACTTACTCAGGAATATTAATCGGAAAGTAACAATTTTAACATTTATTATGGGGCTCCGTGAATATTAGTCAACCTTTTCAAGGGCTCCGCAACGCCAAAAGTTTGAGAGCCCCTGGGTTAGGTGTATTACGAGTCATTTTCTAAGGTATGGCCTTAAAAAGCTACATTTGATACAGTAGGCCAGCGTTTCCCAAACTGTGTTCCGCGAGCGTCTTCAAAGTGTTCCGTGGAAAAAGAATCAAAATTACGTCTAAAATGGTCGCCATTGCGATCTGTGGAACGTGAAGTTGTCGCCCAACTGACCGTTTTGATACGTCACGTCGGTCTAAAGTGGACTAATCAGGGTGGGGTAGTGGAATTTTCGATTACCGTCGCTATTCTTCCTTCATCTTTGCCTGGTTTTACTTTAAAATGCTGAAAAAGTTCTCATTTGGCTAAACTCTAGTCTATTCAGTAGATAAATAAACTGCAGCAAGGACTTCTATCTCCATTAGACGTAACATTAGAGGCAAACACTATGAAATGGAAAGTAAGCGACATAGAATGGTATTATGGTAACATGAATGAATTGATTTATTACACAGCATTTAGATTAATAAACAATAAAACATTTATAATAAATACAATATGCCAAATATTCAATCATTTTTTAGGTATTTTTAACACAACTCTGTTAGTTCTCGCGGCGCATTTGGCAACTCGCCACGAGATTGGGTAGCGGTTACATTACATGATTACACCGTTTTTCTTTATCAATTTTACCCTTTCAATTTTTGATGTTCCGCGAGGCGAGATAAAAAGTGCAAGTGTTCCGTGGCCGAAAAAGTTTGTGAAACGCTGCAGTAGGCATTTATTATTAGACGTAATCTGACAACAGATATTAGCTTAGTTTTAGGGTACATATGGTCTCCATCGTCATTTGAGAGAACATATCTGGCTGACGACAGTATGACATTTTTGATTTTAAGAGCATCCTGCCAATGTGGTGCCCTGTCAATGCCCCTGTTATGCCAAGACTCAAAACCAATAGTGGAAATGGGGTAAACTCAATCTGTTCGACGCAGCTAGCTGACAGTACAAAATAACTCGGCCCGGTGATCTACTGGATGTAAGACTGAATAATGCAATCGATGTTCCCTCGACCTGATAAGTTACTGCTGATTCTGGGAAAATGAAACAGACTCATCTATGGTGGCCCATCGTTGTCACGCGTAAAGTTTGAAAAAAAAATGAAAAAATAAAATGAAAAAGCGAAAATAAAAAAAATAGTTGTGAAAAAACATAAAAATAATTGAAAAAAAAAAAAAAAAAAAATTTAAAATAAAAAAAAAATTAAAAGTAAAAACGGAAAAAAAAAACAAAAATTGGATAAAAAGAAAATAAAAAGGTTGACAACGATGGTCCGCCTCGTGGCCCATCGTTGTCACGCGTTTTTATTTTTAGAAAATTTGATGCTGCTTGGGACCAACGTTGTCAGACTTAATCCTACACGCACAAATGTGTTTCCTGGGTTTCTAACTCACTACTGATTTTCATGAGCAATATCCAATAAATTCAAAACGAAAATGTTTTATAAATTCTTCATGCTACAAGTTCAACCACAAGCAATATATTTATAATAATGATAAGAGAATATAGAATTGAATACGAAAATTTGTTTTTACGTGTAGAAGGTAATTGAATTGAAAAATGCTGCCCAACTGCTCAGTTGTCTGGACACTCGTGCGATGCAGGTACGGTACCGTCTGACCGTACCGGTACCCATGCAATCACTCATGAAAGAATGGGAGATACGGATAGTCTCGTAGAATATAGACTACTGAAACACTCTCTGCGCCTGCCCCATACCGTACAGCCGTAACGTACCGATCCAGACAAATGATGAATCGCCCGTGCTCAACCATTTATTTCGATCCATACCTCGACTCACTATATTCTACTAGGATCGAGGTATGTATTGAAATAAATGGTTGAGCACGGGCGATTTATCATTTGTCTGGATCGGTACGTTACGGCTGTACGGTATGAGGCAGGCACAGAGAGTGTTTCAGTAGTCTATATTCTACGAGACTATCCGTATCTCCCATTCTTTCATGAGTGATTGCATGGCTACCGGTACGGTCAGACGCAAAGCGACTATAACCGACTATCGGTATTTGGTAAGACGGTACGGTACCGGCATCGCGAGTGTCCAGACAACTGAATAGTTAAGCAGCATTCTCCAATTAAATTACCTTCTACACGTAAAAACAAATTTTCCGAATTTTCGTATTCAATTCTATATTCTCTTATCATTATTATAAATATATTACTTCTTGTTGAACTTGTAGCATGGAGAATTTATAGAACATTTTCATATTGAATATTGCTCAAAAAAATCAGTAGAGTTGGAAACCCAGGGAACACATTTGTGCGCGTAGGATTATGCCTGACAACGTTGGTCCCAAGCAGAAGCAAATTTTCTAAAAATAAAAACGCGTGACAACGATGGGCCACGAGGCGGACCATCGTTGTCAACCTTTTTATTTTCTTTTTATTCAATTTTTATTTTTTTTTTTAATTTTTTTTTTTTTTTAATTTTTTTTTTTTTTAATTTTTTTTTTATGTTTTTTTTTCGTTTTTTTTTATTTTTTTTTTTAATTTTTTTTTCAATTATTTTTATGTTTTTTCACAACTTTTTTTTTATTTTCGGTTTTTTATTTTATGTTTTATTTTTATTTTCAATTTTACGCGTGACAACGATGGGCCACCATACTCATCGAATGTAAGCCATAGATATCTTTCTTACTCACTACGTTTGCCTCGCCGTATATGTTACAGCATAATTGAAGGGGGTTTCTGGAGAATTATCCTCGTCTGACAAATCTTCAAGCCTTATTTGAGTTTTTTTATTTACATTACCAGGTCTTGCGTTAAGACTTTTTGCTACTTTCTTTTATCAAAACTACCACTCCAATGACAATTAGACCATGAAATACATCTTATTGAGAATCATTTTGGGTGAGAGGTTATTTTTGGAAGCCCATCGTCGAAGATGTTCTGTGTATGGAGAGGAGAAAGTGCCATTAACCTTTGCTCCAAATCTTGGTAGAAAGTTGGTAAATCGAACGCGATACGCAACATCTACGTTTCATTAATAATACAAAGCTTGCTGACAAAAAACGATCACGCGCCCTGGTGTCGATTTCCGCGTGACGACACGTCAGTTTTAAAGAGAAAAGCGCTGCACATGATTCGCCGTCATTTCACGCACCACAAGCAAACGTTAGACATAGAATTGGAATAGCAAACAGACTGGAATAAAATTTCTAAATCAACGCACAAATTCAATTTTCTTCCTCGCGCATTTTACCAATGTTTATTTTGACTATGTAGTCATAAAATAAATATTAGAAGAACCGCAGCGTATAAAATGACAAAGCGATTAACAGTATTACCAGTGTGGTTTTCGAATTATCCAAGCATGTATAGAGAGAGTAGAGTTCGTCTCATAACGTTTTCGTAAATCTATACATGTTTAAAAATAGTGGTTCGTCGCGTACGTCTTTTATCTTGTTTGTGTCAATGGAAACTTTTTTAAATGGTCACATTTTGTTTCTATACTTGCAGCATAGTTTTAGTGTTTCAGGTATGAACATCGCACTTTTTGTTGCATTTCTCGTTACATCCGTGGGTGCAGTTGTTCTGAGCGCATGGACGTGTGGTGATACACATTGGCTTGAAAACGGAGCAAGTAGTATTGGAATATGGAGAAATTGTACTGCTGGGACATGTGAATATATTGGTAACTTAAATTTTGTTATTTTTATCCATAGCATCTGGTTTACGTCGGTAAACTCTGTACATCAGTACATGGTGGTCAACGCTGCAGATGGGCAATTCAGCAAAATCATGCTTTTTATTAGTTAATAATTATAACTCGTAGCTTAGCTTTCCGATCAAGTTGTTGAATTTATAAAGTATAGCTGGCAATATAAAAGACTTAATAGAAGTCTATTTATACGAACTTTCATTAACGGTGGATGCTATTCTGCAATTGGGCGTACCGGTAACTATTTTCACTGACCTGGTGATAAACTTTAGCTAGAAACGTTGTGTCGGCCTCGGAGTCACGCACCATTGACTCTCTTAAACTGGAAACGTGCCGTTATGCAAGACTAAATTTGAGTCTGTTGCCATGGGCTGGCCAGCACATTGTCTTGTGCCGATACCCTGCTTTTGCTATGCAAATACTGAAATAGCACAATATGCAACGATAAAAGTATCCTCATATTCTCAAATAAAATAGACTTTGTTATATGCCCTTGCTATCTCTCGTTCAACGCAGAAAAGAGAACAAGATCAACATATTTCGGTGATTTTCAAATTCTTTTAGGATTTTTTTAATTGTGTCTTTACAGAATATAAATTGGCAAAATCAATCGCAACCCTACATTTGTATTTTGCTGAATCGAATCACTGAAAATGCGATTTTGAAATATCATTAAAAATTAATTTAGTAACGCTGACAAGACGTCTATATATTTTTTTATGTATATTTAAATTTTTATGTTCGTACTCAAATCTTCGTCCTGAACATGACTCAAGACAAGTAAACTCAGTCCTATTTAAAGTTCGAATTAATACATATTTTATTTCAGCTAGATTGGCAATGGAATTTATTACAGCTCATGTAACATAATAAAATTCGGCCGGGGTCGTACCAAACTTTTCTGCTGCCCGGGGTGAGTTTCTGATAATCATTTCCCGACAAGGCTTCCTAACTTCAAAAATAATTCGGGCGATAAAATATAGATTTCGTTATGTATACATAAGCATAAATAATGTTAAAGGTTCAGTAAGAGTGAAATGTTTGTAATGGTAATTACAAGCAATCTGCTGCCACTACGATGTTCTGCCCCTCGCCAGTCACGCCCGCGAGTCTTTCATGCTTCACAAAAACGTTCATGCACCTCGCTTTTGAACGTGTGACCATTTGCGAATGGTTAAATCGTTTTAAAGTTAATTGACTACGTTGGTATCACAAAATCATGCGTTTCCTGTCCACCAGGGCATTGGGCAGGCAATGACAACCAAAAACAACCTGCCCCCTCCACAAAATATATTATTTTGAACCATCACTAACATCAACGTACCATTCATCATCGGTTTTTCACACTCTTTTTGTAATTTGTAACGATCTCGCGTTATTTTTTCAGCTGTTTTTATCTTGATTGCTGTAGCAACATATGGTGGTACCTACGCCAATTCTGCCCTGTCGTCACAAGGCTACAATTTAGGATACAGTTATGGTCTTGCTTGTGGTGGTCTGGGATTCTGTTTGATAGGAATTGTTCTCGGGTTCGCGAGCAAGGGAGGACAAGAACAAATCGGATGAAATATCAGAATGCTTTGAAATATCTTAATTGTTTTTTTTAGTTTGTTACTTATAGAATACTATCTCGTGATTTGCACATGTTACATTGTCGATAAAGACGGATTCCAGGGATTTTATTTTAGTAGAATACTCGAATTTTTACCTAATAGCGCTTCTAACCTGATTGTTTACTGTAGTTTAATAAAATAATAATAAATTTGAACAAAAGTAAATTGTTTCGTGAGGGAAGTGGGAGGGAAAAGTCGATAATACGGCTTGATCCTATGGCGAACCACGGCCTCTCGTCCGGTTACCAGTCCATGTCGGGTATGGAATTAGTTCGCCAGTTGTTTTCAGATGCATGGACTTAAAGGCGGAGGAAATCAGCGATTACATGAACCACCCTAATGCGGTGAGAAGTCCAGCAATCCCCTCGCACATAATTAACCCCGCATGGGTTTCGATCCTGCGTACTCGCGCAGGGTGAGTGGCGAGCATATTCCGTTCGCTTAGCACGATGCGCTACGCCGCGGAGCAGAGGTTGTTAATTAAAAGTGCATTGTACAAAACATTTGATGACATGAGTTAGAGACAATGTAGGTCGTAAAAAGTGGACAATTCTGTGAACGGAAATTCAGCTCATTTCACACATCTCATAGGAATCAAATTGTCGTAATATTCACCGAAATCAAAGGTAGTTGCTTACGCTTCCGTGTATTTTTTCTAAGAGTTTCGTGGATACCAGCCTTGCTTCGATACCATTAGTAATCTAGATTGGAGTAGGCCTACATTAGTAAGACGCAGTAATGCTTATATGCTAGCATTAAATATAATTTAAAAGTTCCCAGAGAAAAAATAATATCCTAATTTGGAGGAAGTAAATGTGGGGCGCAGGCGTCAACAGTGTGAATATCAATAACCTTGAAGCGCCGCAAAAATTGTGCTTATGATGTATATAAATATACTTCTCGACAAATGTCAAAACTCAACCCCCGCGTTCGCCCTTTCCTCGTTGTTTAACACTATCACGTATCGTAGGATGGGCAATTTCGGTATTTACGTTTCAGTGTAATGAAGCAACAAGGTCAATAACCTTAGAACATGCAAGCATGTATCCAGTTATGTCGGGCATTTCGGACCTTCGACTTTCAAAAAAATCTTTATATTTTGCCATTGCAGGTGTTTTCTTCATTGTCACTGGTTTACATGTTCGAAACTAACATTTCGATTCGAAATATTCAACCACTTTCTAGTAAAAATTACCTACAGCAAATTGTTAGCACGGGCATACCAGCTTTTTGCAAGTAGTTTTTAATAACTGAAACTCTCCAGAACAGAAAGAGCGCTAGGTTATTTAATTAACGCTAATTGGAAACTCGCCCGAACGCTAAAAGTCTGAGCGGGTTTTAATTGTTACTGCACCTCCAACTATTTTTGATTAGCCAATGTTACGGTAAGTAAACAAGGAAGTTGATGTTCTGAGCAATGAAATTCGCCATATAACGAATGATAATCTTGTTGAAGCTTCCAGTCATTTCACTCTTCATTCCACACCTATACAAATCTATCTAGATGCGGCCCCTCTTTACCGTTTATTCAATTCAATTGCAGAAGCAACATACCATATTACACTTTTGTAGTTTAAGAAGGTATAACATAATGCCGGGGAAAGTATACGAACACTGGGGCAGACAAGGCGATATAAACTACATGCTAAACCGACCTTAGATCACATCCTTGGCATACTCCCTTACCATACTGTGGCACATAAAATGAGTATTTCACCTTCACTTTATGAACCGCAGTAATGGCAGGTTGCAGACTTTAATGCCATCTAAGATCGGATCAAAAAGCTATACAAAAAAAAGCGCTACTTTAATTTACAATTTTTTTTGCAAATTGACGCCTCTTACCAGTCAAAATATGGTTATACAAGAGTCAAGAATATTGTGTCCAACACTTATTCCCATTGTCCCACGGGCGGACAAAGTGTGGATTTAGGACAACCGTTGGTCACGAAATTTTGGCACACTGTGCTTTATATGAAGCACAGCCCTTTTTGAAACGTGTCAACTGGCGTGGTTCATATAAGAGTCACGTTTGACTGCACATATGAATCACGCATTCATTAATATAATATTAATTTGGCCATGTGTAACCAGTCGAGATTGGGCACCAAATTTTGATCAAAGTATCAATGAAAAGACAGCATGAAAGTATTAAAAATCTGAACAAAAAAAATGAATTTTTTCCCAGTTTGATAATATTTGAAAGTTGACTAAAATGTAATACATCTGGCACTAAATTGAATTTTTTTCTAAAAAAAAACATAATGTTGGACTCTTGACTAAAAATGAAACAAAATGATCTTCACAATGATGTAGCATTAATTTGGCTCCATAACAAGAAGTTACTTCAGAATTTGAAAAATAGATTGAATTTTGCATCCCATAAAAATTTTGAAATTTCAAACAAGGAAAAATCTACTCATAGTGAAAAGCATGGATACATGTTTTCCCCATTATAAACCGGGAAATATTTTAGAGTGAAATTTGATAACATCAGAAAAAAGTCATGAAGCAGTAAAATCTATTTTTATAGTTTTTTGTAGTACTTATGAATCATTATGATATGTTAATAGCCTGTTAAAATGGATTCAAAATATTTGATATCGCATAATTTCTAATATAGAGAAATTTATAAAAAACTACTCCAAAACATATTTTCCTACTTAATGTCCAAGGCTACATCCTGCTATAATGTGAAATGATTTCAAAAGCTCCTGCGATATGGTTTAAGGGATAATCAGACAACAAAGACAGCTCAAATTTTAAAATAGAGAATTCTTGTTGTCATTTTCTATACATTAAATGCACATTTCAAGGCACAAGATTCACTGTTAGTAGGAGCTTAAAATAGTTCGGAATGATGGTTTGAAAACTTTTCGATGTGACATTGCTCACCCAATTTATTGCATGGGTGGATGATTAGCGTGGGATTTGAACCCACGACTTTTTTACTGGCAAGTCCAACAATATTTGGGCAATGAACTTCCCATATTAATGGGGATTGAATACAGCAAATCATAATATAAATTCGTTTAGGGAATCATGCTGAAGAGATGAATATAAGAAATCTTGTCATAATCAGTAGTACCATAAATAGGAGGATAAAACTTTAGGTATATTAGCACCATAGGATATAAGTCTAGGAATGATTTGCAGAAATGATCTTTCTATACAGAAATGTTCTGCCAAAAGTGAAATTTAAAATAATAAGCGAAAGGTAATTAACATTGGTAATATAGTGAATAGTCAACAATCACAGTCGTTAGAATATTAAGTACAAAATTGCTCGAAACATAAACAATGGATTTTTAATTAGTTTTAACACAATGTTATAGTTAGTGTTAAAGCAGAAAGATCAAATCAAGCGAAATGTAAATAAAATTGAGCACAAAAAACTGGTTAGAATATAAAATGGAGAATAAATCTTCCATCTCACCGTAGATAAATGAGATGGGTTGTGGCCCATATTATATACTTAGAATACACGATTGTGTAAGCATTGGGTGTAAGTGTGTCGAAAGTCAAGAATATATCTATATTAGTTAGGAAGCACCCTTCTTTAGTTTGAATAGGAAGTTTTGAAAAAGTTTCTCAAACTTTTTTTAATCATTTGGACAAATTTATATGTTTATCAGTCCGCTTGGTTATTAAAAATAGTTCCAGTTAAGGACATTTATTATATTTAATTTTAAATGAATCCAGATATTTCATGTTTCAGTAACTATAATGAAACATAGCAACGCTTTTAAGCAGTATACGCTCAGTTAAAAACCACAAAAAAGCTAATTTGTCAATTTTTTTTTTATATTAAACCAGTTATTTTACCAAACCTATCTAATCCTGATTTCAAATATTTTCGTAAGGAAGAAAATAAGACAAACTAAAAAAAAGAGCAAAATATGAAAAAGTAGGGTAGGTATAGTACCATTAGGTCATGTAGAAAAGCTTGGTAATAATATACATTATTATACATTTCGTTGTAAAAAATTATACAGCAGATAATTGAAAATAAATAAAATTATAATCCAATTATGTACAAAAATTCTTCTTCATTCCGAAATTTAAGACAATCAAATTTCACTTTTCATTTCAATTT
The DNA here is from genome assembly GCF_013122585.1 of Styela clava. NCBI lineage: Eukaryota > Metazoa > Chordata > Ascidiacea > Stolidobranchia > Styelidae > Styela > Styela clava. Next base: position 119,152 of record NW_024102699.1, read on the forward strand.
CAACATTGTGAGATTTTACTAATAATAAAGTAAATAAGCAACTCACTAAGAAAATTAACGCTAGGTATAAAGTTAACTCAAAAAGAAAACAATTGCTGATAATGCCAAAAAGCGGCTGTAAAGTCCAAGAACCCCACGCCCCACGGGTCCAGACACGAACTAAACCCTGGCCCCAACTCCATATTGAAGGAAATTTTGGCTCGCGACTTTAAAAACTTCATAAAAATCAAATTTTGACAACCAAAACGTGTGTCGCATGCGAGCCTTTTTTTATTTCTCCTAAATATGATCAGTCAAGTCATGGCTTTCTGTCAAAAATTTTGATTCTCATCATCACCATGAAAGTCTTCGTTGTATTATAGATTTGAGCTTCTCAACTTGTTTTTAATTCGAGTTTTTTATTGAATATATTTATGTGATGATCCTACGTACCTTTCAATCTTGTATTTTATGAAATATTTTCAAATTTTATTATGACATCATTATATTTTTCAGAAAGCTAATGTGATGTCACAATAGAATTCTTTACATTGTGTGAAACACAAATTATAACATTATATTACAAATTTTCAATTATCAATCTCCCTCCCCCTATCGAAATCATGTGAACTGGATTAAAAAATAGGTATGTATTATTTATAACTATGTTTGTACATAGGGATTCGAAGGCAAGTAATCATCATAGGTATTTGTTGAGTTGCGACATTTGCCGCTCTTTTAATAAAAGAGTTCATTTTTTATTTTAACAAATTATCAATAATTGAAAATTGAAAAGAAAATGCAAAAAAAAAAAACAGAATGAAAAATAATAAATTCCAAAAAATGGGATCTAAAGCAATGTTGCCTTTGCGTTTGGATCATTCCAAAATGGCTCCTTTACAAATGGTCGCGGTCCGGTTGATTTTGCTGAAGCTCGATTAGTGAGGCGTTGGATCACATGATCTGGTAGACCAGAACCAGATCGAGAGTCCTGAAAATAAAATAGTAATAAAGTATAAAAAATTGTACTAAAATCTTCCACACATCAGTTTTCGATTGAAAGATTATTATAACTGATAAAACACGAATCCATACAGGATTGAAACATGAGAGCAAATATATGGAAGGATAAGCGAAGCAGTACCGGTATGCCAACTGTCACACTACCCGTACCACAATTTCATTTTTGATGATGTCATCAAATAATATAAAAACAAAATAACCATGATTGTACACTGCGTGTCCAATAAACATAACACAAAGGAAAATTTATTGTAATTTTTTGCAATACAGAGTGAAAATCCCTAGTTCAACGAACCGATTTTTTTCCATAATGTAATGCGTTAGCTCTCGGTTTTCCTTCCTTCTCAGCAACTCTCCTACGTTCTGCTTCTTCAACCATCCAGTGTTGTCCTCCGCCTAAGATCCCATCATACCTAATCCATTAGTCCGGGATGCTTGAGGCGGGGCAGTAGGAAGAGAGCTTTGCGTCCTGCAAATCCAATTTCTTCATAATTCAATCTAAGGCTATTACTTGACATATTGTGGCACAGAAAAACTGTCCTATTGATGTTATTTTTTTTGCTAAGATCGGTCAGCAAAATAATATGCACACCCTCATACAGAAGTAAAAAGACTGATCCTTAAGCAAAGTTATGTACGACTACTGAAATGCCACTCATAACTGAAACTATGGATAACTAGGTTGGTGGATCCCATGTCAGTAAAAATAGGATAGAGACAGGAAAGCTTAGCGTTGAGAATACGCCTGCTATCGCATCTCTGATTATCCTGCGAGGGGTTCGCGAGTTTGAATCCAGTGGGGTTTTTTATGTGATATTTATATGAGGGGATTGCTGGACTCCACCCTGCTGTAGGGTTGTTCACGTAACCGTTAGTCGGTTGGTTACGGCTTCCTCCACCATCAAGTCCATGCATCTGAAACAAATAATCCCATATCCGACGGCGGCATGGACTGGTAGCCGGACAAGTGACCATGCTTTGCCATTTGATTAAGTCGGCTTATTGGCTTTCATCTCCCCAGGATAAATATGTAAACCCTATCTTAAGATAATAGTGTAGTGACAGCAGGATAACATTCATTATTCAACAGAAGGAATTGTGATCTGCTGTTTGATCAAAAGCCACATTTGGTCATGTATTCAAATGAAACTGGCAATCAAAGAGTCGAAGTTATAAGCATATCTATGATTATTTACCCAGAGGGTCGATCTTGGTAACTCTGCATGTTATTTCTACGTTGTTCTTGTTGTTTCACTCTTCGAGCTTGTATTTTTCTGAAATAGAGATTGGTATAAGACTATAAGTATAAGTTAGAAAACACAGGGTCAAGAAAAAAAATTTAACATCAGATAGGCTACTAACGACTACTATTTCAAACAGGTGATTTGAATTGGCAGATCAAATTCCATTGCCAGGAAGCTGATGGTAACGGGTGAAAATACTCCATTGGATGAGATATTTTATTTAATATCTTTTATCAAGTTTACTTCTAGAGAAGTGAAACCACTACTCCATTCAGATTGATTCAATAGTAAAGTATTTGAATAATATGTCCAATAAAAATAATTCTAATAACTGATGACATTTGATTGCCTTGTTCGTTCCTGTAATAATGGCCAATCAGCGATAACACAACAATGGGGATTTCAACAGTGGCTCAACGTTTTCAATCAACGTTGTAACTATTGACTCGCTACTGTGGTTTTGACTGTCATTTTACAGATTTTAGTTATATATTGTAAATATAGATATAAATCAAATAATAAGTGGCCATTTAGTCTTCAATATTTTCTGTTTAGTTGTGTTAACTTAAAAAGCATCCTGGAAAACCTGGGATAGACTATGCTAAAATTATCTGCCCGTACTTTTCCACAAGAGTTTCTTAAACATAATTGTACATTTGAAGAAGTATACCCGTTTACAATCTTAAACTTTCAAAAACAATCAAAATAGGCATTAAAAATTTTGCAATAGTAAAGTGTAGTGGGTTGAAAAAACATTATTCATTTCATCGAGATAGTAACAAAATTAAATCTCAAATCCCCAATTCCCAACCGCACACATCAGTTGTTATTTTTAATGATAGATGCCATTCCTACGTAACCTATTGTCTGCTATCATCACACATTATTGTTGTGCATCAGAGCGAAGCTTGCCGGCACTGATTATCAATTTCAAAAGGAATTTTTGATGACATTGTTTGGATGATATTCCGTTGATGATGGAGTAAGTAAAGAGCAACCATAGCCTGCTTTTTATATGATATTTATACAGTATTATGTGATCCGTCATCGCTGTCTGGATAAACGGATTCCATTAAACATAATTCTGTTTGTGAGGGCCGTAGAATTTAGCGTAGAAGGAAATTTGAAAACAATATTTTTCTTACGAAAATTGCCTAATTTGTGAAATATCTGAGGAATGACGACACACTAGTAAATTGCATACATTGTTTTTTTTCATACATAAGACACATGGGACTATAAGGCGCAATGATTTTTGAAGTAATACCGGCACTGATTTAGAGAGTGGCAATAAAGCATAAGGCAATAAGCGATCCATACATAAGGCGCTCCTGTTGATAAGGCGGTAGATCAATCTTTGAAAAAAAAGGCTATAAAGTGTGCCATATGGCAGGGTTACTCAACTAGCGGACAGCGTTCTGAATCCAGACATTCTGAGTGCTAATTTAGACAGCAGCTGCAAGTCGCTGGAAGACTTTAATTAGCCTATATATATTTCACAGGGGCAAATATTTTACAATATCTTATTCGCTCGCCTACACAACTGAATTCTGTCATATCGGCTGCGAAACAGGATATTATTAAGTATTGTTCTTGTATTTTGTCAAACGATGAATTTCGAATTTTGTTTGCATAGTTGAAATAAATTCTTGGAATGACCGGACCCTGGTCATTTTTAAGCGAGAAGAACTCAGAGGTAGGAAAAACAACTGAACCTTAATTCCTCTTCTACTCTTAAATCTTCTAATTTTGCTTCCTCCTGCATCTTCCTCCTAATTTCTTCTCTTTGGGCTTCTTCCATTTCCAACTTTCTTTGTTCTTCTTGTAGCTAAAATCCAAAAATGTATTTTGTACAATAAAATAAAACTTATTCAGAAATAGCCCACGATAATGCAAATGTCCATAAAGCAGAAATATTATCGGTAGTTCAATATTGAGCAGTTTTAATAAACATTCCATGCTAAGTATTTCAATTCATCGTTAAATGACAAATTAAAAAAACCACAACCCATATTTTACATCATTTTCAAATAGTAAAATTCTTTTTACACAATTCGAATGTCAGAGCATCAAACTGAGCGAGCATAGAAGACATCCGCAGGGGATAATTATGTGCGAGAGAATTGCTGGACTTCTCGTCAATGTATAGTGGTTCACATAACAATTTCTTCCCCCTACTGTCCATGCATCTAAAACAAATACCTGGTTGACGACTTGAATATTCGACATTGATTGGCAACCAACCGTACAATAATTTGTCTTACCATTAAGATGTCTTATCACCTTTCCTCTTCTAAGATAAATACAGGATAGGATTTACATATTTATCCTGAGGGAGAGGAAAGCCGATAACACGGCCTAATAATATGACGAACCATGGCCTCTCGTTCGATCACCAGTCCATGTCGGGTATGCAATTAATTAGCCAGTTAGTTGTTTCAGATGCATGAACTTGATGGTGAAGGAAGCCATAATCGACCAGAGGTTACGTGAACCACACTTTGGCGGCATGGAGTCCAGCAATCCTCTCTCCCATAGTCATCTCCCACAAGATTCGAACCCACGCAGGATAATCAAAGGGGTGACTCCGAGCGTATTCCTATCGCTTAGCACAATGAAATATGAAAATCTTATCCAAACTACATATTTTGAATAATTCATAATTCTCTCAAAAAATTCGCAAATTACCTCAAGTCTCAATAGATTTTCGTCTTCTCTTCTTCTAATATCATACTGGTCAACTTGTTCAAAATCTAATTCTTTTTGAGCTTCAAGAACTTGTTGTCTTAATTCTTCTTCTCCTTCAATATCATCCTGCAAATTTATATAAAAATTTTAGAAAACGATTTGTGTTGAACATTCATAATAATAATATTAATCTATTGGGACAAAAGTTGAAATCAGAAAGAATCACCGCTATACGATAGAAGAATAAGTAAAGTAAGATGCTTTCTTACACTATATATCCGATGTATTGGTGGAATAAGTTTCACCTGCAGATCTGGGATTATAGGTCCCACACCAGAAGATGTGATGAATGTGTAACCCACAAGGTTTAGTATGTATGTACAAAGGCTTACAGTGAAATGCAGTTTACAGAAATGACCAAAACCAAATATTTCACTAATCCTAATACATTCTGAAAACATATTTTTGAATGGGCTATCGAATACATTCTAAATTGGGGGCAAGCTGATGTGATAAATTACATAAATATAAAAGTCATTGTTTTCTCTGTGTTGTTTGTTACCAGTTGAGATATTGTATGTTTTGATCTGATAGTCTGACGGATTACAGTTCTCTAATTTTCAAATAAAAATATTCTAAATTATTCCCAAATTCAAATATTTTTTATATTGAATATAATGAAAATCGAATATATTTGAATATTGGACATCCCTGTCAGTTTATTTATAAAGTCATATTGCACATTCAGAAATTTCGAATAATGAATATTATTATTTTATTAAATCAATTCCTACGAAAAATAAATGACATTAAAAACCGGAGGTATGTAAATCTGACTTGGACTCCAATCTTCGAGCCATTTCAAAAATGACTTCAACTCAAGACTCAAGGTTGACAAAACTTCGAAATCATCTCTCGAGAAAATATGCGTCCCGTTTTCATTTTGTATTCAAAATGCTTGCTCTACTTAATTACCATAAATTTGAGTATCTCTCAGGAATTATGTTTTTTTTTTCGGAATTTCAGATTTTCAATATTAATTTTTAAGGAATTGGAAATTTTGACTATGGTTTCAACCCCAGCAAGTTTGAAAATATAGCTCCAGCCTCAGCATCAATAATAACATGCCAAAAACAGATTCCGTAAATACTTACTCCGTCAGAGTGAACCTCCGATAATGCAGTATCACGATAGCTGTCAAATGAACTGGCTGCAAACAGATAAAAAAGAGTGTTATTATTGGATTACTATAAATAACAATGCTCAATGTGAAGGTTGAATGTCATTCAGAGTGTTCCCATATGACATATGAAAGTGTTCCTTTTCATAATGAAAATAAAACAGCCCAAACTGTGATGAAATATGGAGTCATGTACGAATAAAATAAAATAATAGCCCTCTTGCCATTTATTTCATGTTCAAGTAATAAAAATTTGAAAATTAGAATGGTCCATTAGTAGCAAAGAAAATCAATTTTTAATAGTGAAAATTTATCAAAATGATCCATCCCTAGGTCCACTTCATGACTCGCAAATAAATTTACTGCATTTTTTTTAACACATATTACCAAGTAATATTAGCAGTAGTTATGGCACATTGGTTTTTATTAAAACTTACCAGGTTAAAAATTAGAAGCTTAGCTTAGAACAATTGAAGTATATTTCTTGTTTGGAGGGGGAATAATAAAGATCAAAAAAAGAATGATCCATTCTACAATTGAGAGAGAGTCATGAGTGAGAGAATTGAGTAGTTGTTATAAGGCCTGCAATCCAACAAAACGAATAGCTTACTTAGTTTACAGAAATACACCCCTAACAAAAATACTGCCCATCAATTCAATCAACCCTAGCATGGCCCAAGCCTAATTATCAGTGAGAATTATTACTGATCACATATGATAGATGGGTCACACTCAAAGGTATTTATAATAGGAGTCTACATAGTCAAACAAGTCTTGCCTAGATATACATTAACACAATATTGACAAACAAGTACATTATTACAGTTTTGCCATGTATAAGCCTTGTATGTGTGACATTAAAAGTTACGCAATGTTACAAAAGCAAAAGCGGAAAACAATAAGCCAAAACTGTATTTAATCACAATTTCAACAAATTGAGCATTTTTTTAGCTAAATTATCATAAAATTTGGTTTTATTTTGGTTGTGGCAGCATCAGGCGAGCCAGATTGAAGTACCCAATGGGCCTAATTTGGGTCATGGGCCGTAGTTTGTATGTTTGAACAAAAAATAAAAAAAAGACAGTATATCCTCCGTAAATTTCACTTCATATTATTACCGATACTATTAATCTGAGCAAATAATGCAGATTAGAAAGATTATTATTCTTCCAAAAGATATTAATTGTTTTATATATCAGTTGTTGCTTGTTTAGGGAAAAAGGGGAGAAAAGTTGTTCTACCTTGTTCGAAGCTATCGCTGTTGGCATCATTGTACCTGTGATGCGAATTTTGTGAAGCTGCGGCAACTAATCCTGACAATGGACTCAAACGCCTAAAATAAAAAAAATAATATGTTTAAATAAAGAAAATGGTTAATACAAAGTAGGAAAAAAAAAGCTGGCGCTATCGTATGGCAATTGAAGCGTTGGACTTAAATATGTTGATATGGACATGGACTGTTAACCGGACGAGAAGCCGTGGTTCGCCATATGATTAAGCCGTATTAAAGACTTTCTACTACTCCGGGATAAATATGTAAATCCTATCCTAAGAGAACGTAAGTGTTCTAAATCGACTTCCACTCGCCTGTTATTTGTTTGTGCTACGGTAGCGTAATGAGCAGCTTCTAATTCTTGCTGAGTAGGAGGAGGAGGAAGCTCATCATCACCATCTATCATATCATTGTTATTATCATCTGTATGTACCGGAGAAGAAACTGAAATCTGAAAATATAAACCATATCATATTCGTGTCTAATGAAGTTATAATCAAGGTAAGGCTGAGGGGACTGGAGCATCAACAACCAGATAAAACTTGTGCGCGCAATAGAAATATTTGATTGGCTGCACAGGTTTCAATTGTTACATCATCAATACCGTATTGCTGATTGGTCATTGTCATGGAAATACACAAGGAAGTTTTCAGTCATATTAAAAATTGCGATATTTCAAAACTAAAATGATATTTTATAATTCGTGAAGCATTTACCGTAGTATCGAGGCTACACTGAGGCGAGAAAGGTGTATCACATATGAAAACTTTGTCCTTCCATAAGAATCAAGACAATGTAAATTTTGTGTACAAATGATATCACTGATTTAAAGAAGACAACAACCTCAAATGTAACTGATATCTTCAATTAGTACAATACAATACATAACAAAGAGACAAAGACTTTGCTGGCAAGTATACTTTTCAATTCGACCACCCGTTTGATTTATCCAGAGATATGTCGGGATATACAAATATTTCAATGTTTTAAAATTCTTCACACAAATTGTATTTCACATTCATTTTATTTCAACCTTTTGAGACTGAAGGAAAATTCGAAAAGTTGAATTGACAGAGAGCGATGCTCAAATATATGGACAAGAAGAACAAAATAAAGTAGTACGAGTATGCAGTCTGTAAAAGTAGACTAACGACAGTCTTCCAACTTCGCCTGACCACTAACGTGAATGAGGAATCATCACAAAGTGTGCAATTTTCAATTTTGACACCACTGAACCCAAAAAACGATTCGCACAGAAATTTTTAAAATATATAAAATACCCTTCTAGCAAAAAATATAGTCTTTAACCACCCACTAAAAATTTCGAAGTAATTGGTCCAGAACTTAATAAAGAGAGAGACGATTTATTCAACAACAAGAAGAAAAGAAATACCAAGTCAAAAATCAATCGATTATTTGAATATATTCAAAAATTATGTTGTTAAAAATCTAAAGAGGCAGCCGAAATTCGCAGTTTGAGTGCATCATCTCACTCGACGGTATGCTCGGGTATTCGGGCACCAAATGTTCTTTCGAGTACCGCAGCATTTTTTACTATTTTGGTCGATCACCAGATTGTCTGAATATGGAGTCGTTGGAATATAGAGGTATCACTGTTTTCGGAATAGTGATTATTCCAGTTTTGGCCATCGCTGCTCATATCCATAGGACCATAATTTAAAAAATTGAATAGTTAATAATAAAAGAATTCACCTCTTTTGGTCTGGCAATGTTATAAGATGTTCTGTCTGGTTCATTTGTCCTCGTTATTGGTTTATCCGATCTTACTTGAACAAATCCACCTGCTGTCATCACAACTTTTGTTCCAGCCAATCGAAGGGGACTCGCTAAAAATCAAACGATATTGAATACTTATATACATGTTGGTAATAGAAGTCCCCGGCTGGAGTTTGAATAAACCGTGGCCCCGAAGCCAATGTGATTTCAAACCAGCACCCCCTGGTATTTTGAAACCTCATTTTCTCAACATCTGTCCTGTCAGTGGTTACATATACAGAGCCTTGTTCAGAGTGGTAAAGTTAACAATAAACAGCTTATGAAAAATGAGTTGTTCTTATGTTGTTGTTGTTTTTTCGGAAAGTTACCCTACTAATGGAATGACCGTTCTAAATATGAGAGATAGGGAGAGAAAGAACACATTCAGACAGTCGATTTAGTCTATTTAAATGACCTAAACCCTAACCAAAATGAACAGGGTATACAGAGCATAAACTATCGCAATAAATATGGACTGTCGAAATGAAAGACAATACGAGATGTCTATAGGTTTATGATTTCAACCTTGTGTGTTGAATTAGCATTAGAAGAATATATTTTTCTGCACTTGAACAATAATGAAAAAAAAGTTAACTTTTATAGTTTTTAACAGTAGTTCAGTTTCTCAAATTATAAATTTATTGAGGGCGGAATTATTGTTGTTGCAATCAATGAATTTCAATTTTTCAATACTTCTGGATGGAAGAAACCCGGCTTTTTTGTTAATTTACAAATTTAGGGTTTTATAATTTGTAGATGGTGACCGTACATTTGAACCCACGTGCATTTGAACCCATGTGTAAATCCGCGGGTTTAATCTATATGAGGGTGCTAAAACCCATGGGTTAGGGTTAGTATGGGTTCAAATATCCGTAATACCAAAAGAATTTCCATAGGTACAATAGTATGCAGGTGCAACTGTCGTGGGTTCAAATGTAATGAAACCTTTGTAGATATATACTTCGTTATGCAATTTCATTGCATTGTTTCTATACCATTTCTTCATGTTTTAACAGTTGCTTAAATGCTTGTTAACAATTATTTCATTAACTTCATAATACAATTTGCGATGAAAAGATAATGCTTCGTAACCTTCGTTTATATTTCATGTGTATGGGCACAAATTCATTTCACATTCTTTACTTTTAGCACGGCTGGAATTACACTGACATTTTGACAATCATATATACCAAAAGCCATTTGACCTCTTTAATAATATGTAAAGTAGAAAAATTTGAAAATAATATCGCGTAAAATTTATTCACAGTTATGGCACGCCTTCTTGATTACACTAGCGAGGCTAAATATAATCAAATATTTTCTTGTGGGAAGTGGATTTCAAAATGCCACGAATACCGCCATGTCGTTTTCACCACTTGACGCTGCGAACAAACTACAAAAAGTGTAGGACACTTCACTTTATCAAGTGGCCATTACTTTGCTTAACATTGGAAATAGTCGCGGCTTTGCTATTGTATAGAACTGCTTTACAATCTATAAACAATATAGCATGGGGTGTATAGTAATTCAGTCATTATGATAGGTTTATTAACGCATCATACTTGATTGAATATATTTCAAAACCCCTTGAAAACTTTTACCTTGTTGACATAATTTTGTGCTAAGCTGGTCTACAGAGTAATGTTTGCCCTCAGTACACAATGGGAATTTTCATCATGAAATGTCAACGATTCTTGGTTCAAAACATATGACTCACTTTAGGGGTTATATTATGCATGAATATAGTACACTATTTCTTTAAAATTTATTATGTTCAAAATTCGACCATTTCAAGACAAAAGCATGAATGCTGAAATTTTGAAAAAATATTTATTGAAAAAAAAAACGAAGAAAAAAATGGGTTTCAAATCAAATTTTGAATCCATATTTACCAAAGTAACATGTCAATGAAAAGTTGGAATGTTTAAAAGTCAAAAATGTTTTTATCTTTTTCTTAAAGTTCTTATTAAAGTTCTTTTTTCAAGTTTCGCTTTTTTGGGTTAATAAAGCCCTCAAAATTATCCACTGTTTTGACAGATAAAATTGAAGAATCAAAATGTTAAAAACAAAACTTTCCTATTTTTTTCGAAAATATGGATTTCCTGTTTTAGGGACATTTCAAAATTTTGTTCAAAGAATTTTCCATTTTGATTAATAAGAATGGCATTGAACAAACTGAATGGAGCAAAAGGTTGGAAAAAAGATAAAAAATATTCAAAAAAATTAATTTCGAATCTCCCATATTCTCAATTCTAAAATCATTTTGTACCATTGAAGTATTGTAAGATGACCACAAAAACCCACAGAATCTACGTTATTAAAATGAAAAACAGACAATCACCAATTATCTGAAGGTGTCCTGCATAACTCGTTGATATGCATTGCATACTTTGTGTTGCATGTTGAACGTGGACCAATTCAAAATACACTCAATATTCCTTATTCGAAAATATTGTATCAAAATGTATTCGTAATGATAGATTATTGAGTAATGATAATCCTCGATATAAACATCCAAATATTGAAACAGTTACACAAAACATACCAAACCAATATGCCTGCGAGGAGTTGGGTAACCACTGTGAGCTGTTCACAGCTGGGAGGCTGAATCTAGTGTTTATAGCCAGGTGTATAAGCCGGTTATTCGTCACTTTTGAGTTTATTTATAATATGATATACATTATGCAAAACCTATCATTAGAGCATTAAATTTTAATCAATGTTATTCGTGATACCTCAAAAAAAATTTGAATTCAACATCTGATATGTTATAGAAATTGTTATAGAAATATATATGTTATAGAAAAGACCAAAACTTAATACCGAAAATAATTCCCAAATATCGGGTATAAACATACTAATTACAATATTGGTCAGTTTTAACAGAAAAATTTTAACAAATCATAGAATTCATAAGAAGCAAAAATTAATAGTTGAATTAAAAATCATTCCATGGATTTTCTTTTTGTATATTCAAAAATTTTCAAAGTTTTTTCTTTATCTGACCACCAGATTTAAAGTATTTAATAATAAAATCACACACTTAACTAAATTGGAAATATTCCATAAGATTCCTGAAACAAGGAATTTAGTGTTGAATATAACCAATCCAAAATGCATTCGACAATTTCTTATTTAAAGACAACATATGCTAAGATTAAATTAAACATGAGCCAAGAAAAATGTCTGAGTTCAAGAATAAAAGCAAACAATACATACCAGTAGAAAGATAATTTATACAGCGAGACTGATATAAAACTGTCTGAATACAAACCAGACAAATATTGTAAAATAATTTGAAAAACGAAACATAATACTGTAAGTATTTGATTATTATGAATAAATACAAAGTTATAGAAACATGATGCCAATACAACTGCCATCTTAGCATTTCCAGAAATTTGGGGTATTCAGCCATATTATTAATTAATATGGAAATGGGAATTTCTGAATAATAATCGCTCAGTAATCAACAATTGTTTCATGTCATAAATATACTTTGTTATCCGAAAATATTTCGTAAATATGTATTTAAAGCATGATAAGTGAAAAATTGTGCTCTGTGCGTTTAATTTCCATTAATTTTAATGCCTAAGAAAATTCGAATCAGGACAGTAAAATAACTGCTCTTTAAACACATTACGAATGTGTTTGTGAAATTAATAACGTCACAGGTAATATATCATATGTAAGGTAGTCTGGTTGGTAAACATCAAGTCAAATACTAAGTTTGCCAACGACTCGTTTGAAATCTCAATTGAAGACATGCTTTGTGGAATACAAATATCGAAAGCCAAGTGGCAAGTCAGACTTTGGTCAGACAAAATCAAACAAAATATTGATTGAAAGAATTGAAGCCAGTACGAAGTTTCACCATCACCGAAATGGAGCCAAAAATCAATCTTTTTTGAAAGTTTTGTCAATTTTATCATTTTTTTTCAATATTCTGTGTATTATTAAATTCCACTATTATTTTTATTTCTGAGGGTCACGAAAAATTTGGCTGTGGCAAGTGGGTTATGGTGGAAAAAGTTTGAAAAAGACTAGAATAAGACTCTGATATAAGTTGCCAAATTATGAAACTACTCTGGACTAAATGATTTCAGTTTTAACATAGCCTACTCAATTAATTACCCAATGAATACTGAGTGTCACTGTGTTGAAACAATGGCTTGATTACTCAAATTGATTTTGTAAAGTGTCATGTCAACAATCTAGCCTGTAAATATGATATTTGTGACACTGCATGTATTCCACTTGACCTAATTAGCAATGTTTGATGAGAAAAATAAAAACGTACAAAACAAACATGGCTACTTTTTTCCCAAAAGCATGTCATGAGCATGTTCAACTCAGCATGTGATTGGATTCAGATTAGCGAACTTTTCTAAAGCATAATATGACTGAATACAGAAATTGTGGTAAAAGTTTAACAGTTTCAAAAACCATGAGTGTGCATTACTAACATAATTGCCTATTAAATGTAAAAGAATTTCGTTTACATAACCATGAGAACCCTAAACATTTGCAGCAGTACAAATATATGTAATGCAAACATACTGATGCAGTGCACTTTGCAAAAAATATTTGTACAATAGAAGAGAGAGGAGAGGAATGTTTCAGTGAAAGAGTATGTTATTAATTTGTACTGATTCAACTATTCCATGATTATGATAATTTATTAATTAAACAAATTAACAGTTATACCCAATGAAGGCCATGTATAATTATTATGTGATAATATTAATTAACGCCACACAGGGTGTGCATAAACAATTTGCAGATGACATTGACAGCCGATCTGGCTCCAATTAGAGATGTATCATCCCAGCAGGTTGTTTTAGAATTTCCTTCCGTAATTTATATAAAAAATTCCAATGTTTTTAAAATGAAGCTACTCTGCTTTAAATTAAACTTTTTTAAATTTTAGTTCCTGAGCGGAATTATTTGGCTGTGCCAAGAAGATCGGAATGAAAAAAAGTTCGGAGAACACTCATACAGAGATTCCTCAAGCCTCTGCCCCTCTGGTATGTTTCATTGGGATTCCGCTTTACCAATAATAAAGTTGAGAAGCATCTCCCCAATTATATTCAAATCAAGTTTTTCCAAACCGAGCATGATGATTAAAATCAAGTTGCATTTGCCTTTATATCAGTTCAAAAAAAATTAGCTATTCTGGTATTTTAGTTTTTCACTCAGAAATGGAATTTCCAGGTTTACCTATTCAATTTACAAACCATGGTAACGGTGGTTGGCTTTGTAAAGTGCTTTACCACAGGAATGTACCACAAAGAAGTAAAACACATCAAAGGTTCATTAAGGCATTGAAAATTGCATGCATTACCAGGATAAAACACCTTGTTAATGGCTGATTAACTCTAATTTGCTTGAAGGAATTCGAATCAGATTACTCGTTGCTTAACTTGCTAAAAACAAGTACATTATCAAGTTCATTGTGAACTGAGAAGTCAAAACAACTTATTTTGAAAAAAATATTTGTATTCAGAGTAGAAAAAAACTGTTTACATGTTTTGCCGTGATTCACATTGATTATTCAATGTCAATTAATCTAATAGGCCATATCGGTATATTAAAAACAAACAGTTTATTTTATGAATTGTTTGGTTTTTATACCAATCCTTACTAATTTTGTATCCCTTATTTTTATAGTTACAGATACTTAACTTAATAAAAAATTTTGTGTGTGCTATTAATGACCAAGTAGCGGTTTACGTGGTAAACTCGACTCAGTTGACTGTGTTAGTACTGCAGTTTATACATCTCAATTCAAATCTCATGCACATTAGATCACCCAGAGTGTGATAAATTGTTTAGGCAATGCTGTAGTGGAAAGATTTCGGTCCTTGCACATCGTTAGATTTCAGATGCTTATACAGGGCCTTGTTCAGAGCAAATAGTCTGATAAGCGTTGAACGGAAGGCTTGAATAGGTAGGCTATCGTATAAAAATTACAATGGGCCAAAATTACTCAAGCAAATAAAAAAAAAGAAACAATTCAGGTCTCCTAAGCACCTGAATTCTGAAATTCTGTGTCAATTATTTTATTCGAACGAAAATTCTGGTTCAATATTAATCCATAAAGTTGAATTACAGTGCGTAAACCATTGTGTGTACTGTGTACAGAGAAAATATTTACAATTACATACATTATCGGAATGTTATAACTTATTGGCCTATCCTTTCCTGACTGACAAGAGCTCTGTTGATTGATTACGCAATGACATGGCAGACAATTCGTCAAACATAAAAATGATTGTTATGTCATAATAAAAAATAATTTTGTTTACAGGAGACCAGAATAGAATAAAGTCTATTCCTACCTTTTTTGGCTTTCCCATATCTTCTAATATTCAGAGATAAATTTCCAGTGATAACACTTGATACAATCAATTGTACGATATCGTCTTGTGTTTTACAATCAGCGAGAGGAACTTCATTTATAGCGAGTATCTCGTCACTCACACAAAGATGGCAAATGTCGGCGGCACCACCTTCAATATACAGGAGGTTATGAATATCTATAGATTTTATATATTATATGAACAGAGAGAGCCAACCATATTAAATCACTACAGAACAGAAGTTCACAATCACAACGAAAGATAAATTTATCACGCAATTAAGGTATAGGCACTCTTGCGGCAAATAAACCATCTAGCATGGGAGTTACTTTCATATTTCAATTGATACAGAAACAAAAGTTTACATGTAGCCTACACTGTACAGTTAATAAGATAGTACTTTCTAATTTAGAACGCTATGAGTAAATGAAATCATTCGTTTCTAAAAGTCACAAGTAGGGATGTAAGTTTCAGAATTTTAAATCTTTGGGGTTTGTACCAACATCAATTGGGGATTTCAAGACATAGCGGAATTGTGTCAAACATCGACCAAAAGCGTTAATTCTCCTTACGTTAACAGCTTTTCCAAGTCAGGAGCTGGTATATTTCATATGGGTCACAGCTCCCTCAATTTTGTTTGACTATAATTTTGCGATGCTTCCCTCAAAATCATTGATTTTTTAAAAACATGGCACATACCATACTACTGCACATTTAATTATTAATTACAGTTTATCATTTGGATGGATCTTGACTAAATAGAATCAGATACAAAATTTGATTCAAAATGGAATATCAAATATGTTTAAAATCATGTCACAGAAAACTTTTTTTCAACATTGCTTTAATTGATCTCATATTTACAAAGTAAAAAGTTCAACTTGAAAATTAAATTTACTTTTTTGCATGACAAAAAAATCATGCATGGCTAACCTGGACTAACGGTATCGACAATGACTGGTTTTCCATCATCGCCACCTCGAACAGTAAATCCAAATCCCTTTTCGCTTCTGGGTCGTTGATTAATACAAATTTTCATGTCATCAAACAAATGGTCTCGCTCTTCTGGTTGACGAGTTGGAACTGGCAATGTTGCAGCCTTGTTGACTCGAGGTGATGTCATGGACTATGAAAAGAGAAAATAATGGAAAAACTATTATCTCTATCCCTCAAACTCTTTGTGGCAAAAAAATCAGAATGGATAGCCTACTAATAAATAAAGAGGGCAATTGTCAAAGAGAAGGTTATCAAATGGCTGATATGGCACTGCAATGATAAAGAAATTTGTCTAAATGCTATCAATAAATTGTACCAAAAGGCATCCAGGGGAAGGTCGCTACGCTACCCGCGAGGGAAATGTAAGGAAAAGATTCGAGTATAAAAAAGCGGATGTTATATAATGAATTTGATGGTTGCACCGGGGTCGTTGCGCCGGACGAATGGCGGAAATTCGTCCGGCGCACTGCCCCCAGCCACTTTAGTCCATTAAGTAGTTTAAATAATACGTCATAAACTGATCACTCTTAATGGAAATCGATTTCTATCAATTTTAGGGTCCGTGTTCACTCAACCGTGACGAAATTTTTTTGTCATTATCTTCACTTTATATACCTTGTATGGCCCAAATATTACATCCCCATCTATTACCATTCTCGAGAAAAGACCTAAAATCACTGGAGCATGACTGACATGTGGGAGAAAAAAAATTCTACCTAAAACTGATTCGAATGATTTTTCCGATCATGCCCATGCCTCCAGATTCTTGATAAGACCTCTCTGAAGCCGGCTAAAGGCCAAAATCACTAGACCGTGACGGAGGCATGGGACGAAAAAAATGCCTCGAAAAAACTATTAAACTAATTTTTCTCAACCTACCTATGTATTTTTTTCTCTCAATATCTCAAATCTTAAGCGCAACATTCCGAACTCACTGGACCGTTACGGGGAAGGGGAATCCCCAAAGTTCGGGTGGTAATATATTCTATTAATTAGTCCCTTCGATATTTATGCATCACTTTGCCCGAAAACCGATTCCAAGTGCTCCTAATCGCCCCAAAACCATATTACCTAAGTGGGCGTGGCTTTCTACACGTTTTCTCGTCACTGGGAGGGTGGGGGCACTTCCCCCACCCCCAAACATGTTTGGAAAAATTCCCAATACCCGGGCAAACCGTTTCCCGGCCCGGAAACGCAGCTAAACGGCTTCTAAACCCCAAAATCACTCTTGCGTGATCTGATTGACAGCCTAGAAATGGCAATGTCGCACATCCTTACATTTGGGCCACTAAAATGCCGTTTTGGCCCACTTCCTCTGGCCCGATTTTTCTGAAAAATTTTCTTTGGTATACAGGGACCCTCAGCTATCTTTTGACACCGCCCGCTTGTCTCTAGGACTTGCGGTTCTCCGTAACATACCCTGTTGGATCGGAGTCTGTGATTGACCTTCCATTAATATCTCTGGCCGCTGGCTTTTGATTTTTGTTGTGGCTATCGCCACCCATCACGAGACGTGGCGGGGTAGCATCCAGAAGAAAACGTCTGCCTGCGGCACACGACGAGGGGGGCCGCGGGCGCACAAATGGTTGGTTCGGCCCAAGCCGGGTATGTCCGTGACGCTCTGGCCGCCATCTGTTGCGTCGGACGGATCGCGGCATGATCCGACCGACGCCATTGACGCCCCCTACCATAAACAGTACTATCTGTATGGACGGGAGTCTATTTTTATCAATTCCAAAGTCCGTGATCACTCGACCGTGACGAAATTTTATAGGCATAAACTACACTCCAACTACCTTCTATAACCCAAATATGAGACCCCTATCTATCACCGTTCTCGAGATATGGCCTAAAATCACTGGACCGTAACTGAAGCCTACGGGAAAAAAAATTCCGCTGATACGTGATTGGAATAATTTTTCTGATCATGCCCATGCCTTTAGATTCTCGATAAAACCCTTCATTAGCCGTCAAAAGGCCAAAATCACTAGACCGTGACGGAGGCACGGGAGCAAAAAAATTCCTTGGAAAAAGTATTAAACTAAACTTTCTCAACCTACCTATGTATTTTTTTTTCTAAATATCTCAAATCTCAAGCGCAACATTCCGAGCTCACTGGACCGTTACGGGGAAGGGGAATCCCCAAAGTTCGGGTGGTAATATATTCTATTAATTAGTCCCTTCCATATTTATACATCACTTTGCCCCAAAACCGATTCCAAGTGCTCCTAATCGCCCAAAAACCATATTACCTAAGTGGGCGTGGCTTTCTACACGTTTACTCGTCACTGGGGGGGTGGGGGCACTTCCCCCACCCCCAAACACGTTTGGAAAAATTCCCAATACCCGGGCAAACCGTTTGCCGGCCCGGAAACGCAGCTAAACGGCTTCTAAACCCCAAAATCACTCTTGCGTGACCTGATTGACAGCCTAGAAATGGCAATGTCGCACATCCTTACTTTTGGGCCACTAAAATCTCGATTTGGCCCACTTCCTCTGGCCCGATTTTTCTGAAAAATTTTCTTTGGTATATTGGGACCCTCAGCTATCTTTTGACACCGCCCGCTTGTCTCTAGGACTTGCGGTTCTCCGTAACATACCCTGTTGGATCGGAGTCTGTGATTGACCTTCCATTAATATCTCTGGCCGCTGGCTTTTGATTTTTGTTGTGGCTATCGCCACCCATCACGAGACGTGGCGGGGTAGCATCCAGGGGAAGGTCGCTGCGCTACCCGCGAGGGGAAATGTATGGAAATATTTTTAGTAAATTAAGAAGCATATGTTTGTTTGAAGTTTTTTGGAGGACCCGGGTCGTTGCGCCGGACGAATGACGGAAATTCGTCCGGCGCTGTGCCCCCGACTACTCTAGTCCATTAAGAAGTTCAAATACCCTGTAATAAACTGATCACCCCTAACCGGAGTCGAATTTTTCCAATTTTAAGGTCCGTGATCACTCAACCGTGACGAATTTTTTTTGACATAAACTAGACCTCAACTACCTTGTATGACCCGAATATGGCAACTCTCCCTTCTACCATTCTCGAGATATAAGGTGAAATCACTGGAGCGTGACTGAGGAGATGGAGAAATAAAATTTCTTTCAAAATAGATTCAAATAATTTTTCTTAACATGCCCATGCCTTTACTTTCTCAACAGGTCCTTTCAGAGGCCTGCGATAAGCCAAAATCACTAGACCATGACTGGGGAGTGAGAGAAAAAAAATTTCATGAAAAAAGCATTAAACTAAATTTTCCCAACATACCTATCTATTTTATTTCTCGATAGCTTCATTTTTAGGTGCGCAACCTTCTTACGCCACTGGAGGGCGATTGGGAGGGGGATTTCCCAAGATTCAGGTGGTGAAATATTCTATATATTAGTCCCTTTGAGATTTAAGCATCACTTTTCCCAAAAACCAATTCCAAGTGCTCCTAATAGCCCCAAAACCATATTACCTAAGTGGGCGTGGCTTTCCACACGTTTTCTCACCACTGGGGGGGCGGTGGCAGTGCCCCCACCCCCAATTACACTTGGAAAAAATCCCAATACTCGGGCAAACGCTTTTTGGCCCCGGAAACGCAGGTAAACGGCTTCTAAACCCCAAAATCACTCTTGCGTTACTTGATTGACAGCCTGAAATAATTAATGACACGCAACCTTAAATTTGGGCCACCAAAAGCCCGTTTTGGCCCACTTCCTTTGGCCCGATCGTTCTGAAAAATTTTATTTGTTAGTTCGATAACTGCCCCCTACTACATGCCAAGTTTTGTCCCAATCGGCCCGCCAGTTTTCTGGGAAATGGTAACCCGATGGGTCTTAGCCAAGAGACTTCGTCACATTATTTTTGCCCTACGCGCAAAGTCTTTTGACCATTACTGTGCATACGCACTAAAGTGCTACCAGGTTGCCTAACCATCCAGTGGTGGTCAAAGGTGCGGCCTTCGGCCTCCCAACGAGAGGGAAAAGCGCTAAAGCGCACATTTATAACGCTCGACGCTTTTTTAAAAACGTAGCACTCGCGTGTCTATCACCGCCGTAAGTCGCGCCGATCGAATAGCGGAAATTCGATCGGCGCACGCCCCCCAAATTTGAAATGTTTACCAACTTTAATCGATCTACAGGCATATTACCACTTTTCAGATTTTTGCGATTTGACCACTAGTGGGAGCACGTGTGCGGTAGAAACTTCAAACTAAGAAAGAGTACCACCAAAGCTTTCCACTGACCGAGTTTGAAGACTCTATCTATCGCAGAACTCGAGATATAGATTTTTGCGATTTGACCACTAGTGGGAGCTCGGGTGCGGTAGAGTCTTCAAACTAAGAAAGATTAACACAAAAGCTTTCCACTGACCGACTTTGAAGACTCCATCTATCGCAGAAGCCGAAATTTAGCGATTTCAACGTTTGACCACAAGGTGGCCGGATCAGTCCCAGATTTTTTTTGAGTGGTTAATTAGTTTAGTTATACACGTTTTCCAAGTATGAGCCCTCTGCCTACACGGGAACCCTTATTTCCGATAACGACACAGACCAGACTGCCGAAACGGTGTTGCCAGGTTTTAAAAACTAAGAAATCCCTTTCTTCTTATCTGGGGCGGGGAGGGGAAACCCCCCCGCCTTGAAAATATTCAAAATAATTTTAGCAAGGTCCCTATCGCCTTGCGCGGCCCGGTAACCCCGGGAAACGGCAAGAAATCAAAGGATTACCTTATATGGAACGTCATGTGACCGACGTATGAAAGGAGAAAGGCACTTTTTGGCTTTCGGGCCGTTTTTCGGGCCCTTCCCGTGGCGGGATCGTTCTGAAAAATTTCTCTGTTTCTGGGGGGACCGTCAGCTCTCTTTAGACACCTCGGGCGCGTCTCTACGACTTGCGGTTATCTCCATAATGCTCGCTGCACCCCTCTCGGTAAAGTTACAACCCAACCACACTACGCACGTTACACGTGCACCGAAAACGATCGCATGTACGCGCCTCACGGCGCGGAGGGTTTGACAAACCGTGCTGCAACATCCAGGGTCGGTCGCTTCGCTACCCGCGAGGGGAAATGTAAGAAAGAGATTTGAGTATAAAAGAGCGGATGTTTCATTATGAGTTTGTTGGATGCACCAGGGTCGTTGCGCCGGACGAATGGCGGAAATTCGTCCGGCGCGTAGCCCCCAGCCAGTTTAGTTCATTAAGTAGTTTAAATAACACGTCATAAACTGATCGCTCTCGATGGATGTTGATTTTTATCAATTTTAAGGTCCGTGATCACTCGACCGTGACGAAATTTTTTTAGGCATAAACTTCACTCCAACTACCTTGTACACCCCAAATATGAGACCCCCATCTATTACCGTTCTCGAGATATGGCAGAAAATCACTGGACCGTGACTGAAGGCTACTAGAAAAAAAATTCCGCTGATACGTGATTGGAATAATTTTTCTGATCATGCCCATGCCTTTAGATTATTGATAAGACCTTCCAGAAGCCGGCAAAAGGCCAAAATCACTAGACCGTGACGGAGACATGGGAGCAAAAAAATTTTCTTAAAAAAGTATTAAACTAAATTTTCTCAACCTACCTATGTATTTTTTTTTCTCAATATCTCAAATCTTAAGCGCAACATTCCGAACTCACTGGACCGTTACGTGGAAGGGGAATCCCCAAAGTTCGGGTGGTTATATATTCTATTAATTAGTCCCTTTGATATTTAGGCATCACTTTGCCCGAAAACCGATTCCAAGTGCTCCTAATCGCCCACAAACCATATTACCTAAGTGGGCGTGGCTTTCCACACGTTTTCTCACCACTGGGGGGGTGGTGGCACTGCCCCCACCCCCAATTATACTTGGAAAAAGTCCCAATACCCGGGCAAACGCTTTTTGGCCCCGGAAACAGAGCTGAACGGCCTCTAAACCCCAAACTCACTCTTGCGTGACTTGATGGACAGCCGATTGACCAATCAGCAGCTCCGGGCCACTAAAATCCCGTTTTGGCCCACTTCCTTTGGCCCGATCGCTCCCAAAAATTTTCTGTGTTTGTTTGGTAACTACCTCCCGCTACATGCCAAGTTTCGTCCCGATTGGCCCGCCAGTTTTCTGGGAAATGGTTTTTACCAGCGACGGCTGTTAATGTACTTCCAGCTTTAGTCTTTCGTGCAACGAATTCTGATCTATACTGTGCATACGCACTTTCAGTGCTCTCAGGTTGCCTGACCATCCAGGGGAGGTCGCTACGCTACCCGCGAGGGGAAATGTATGGAAATATTTTTAGTAAATTAAGAAGCAGATGTTTGTTTGAAGTTTGTTGAAGGACCCGGGTCGTTGCGCCGGACGAATGGCTGAAATTCGTCCGGCGCTCTGCCCCCGACACCTCTAGTCCATTTAGAAGTTCAAATACCACGTAATAAACTGATCACCCCTAACCGGAGTCGAATGTTTCCAATTTTAAAGTCCGTGATCACTCAACCGTGACGAAATTTTTTTGACACAAACTAGACCTCAACTACCTTGTAAGACCCAAATATGGCACCTCTACCTTTTACCATTCTTAAGATATAACGTAAAATCACTGGAGCGTGACTGAGGTACTGGAGAAGAAAAATTTCTTCTAAAATGGCTTCAAATAATTTTTCTAAACATGCCCATGCCTTTACTTTCTTAATAAGTCCCTTCAGAAGCCTACAATAAGCCAAAATCACTAAAGCGTGACTGGGGAGTAGGAGAAAAAAAATTTCTTCAAAAAACTGTTAAACCAAATTTTCCAACCATGCCCATCTATTTTATTTCTCGATAGCTTCAATTTTAGGTACGCAACCTTCTTACGCCACTGGAGGGCGATTGGGAGGGGGAAGCACCGATTATTGGGTAAAGAAAATTACAATTAGTTATATTCTTCGAGAATTAGGCAATACTTTGCCCAAAATCCCATTCACATGCCTCAGAATTGCCTAAAAACAATAGAACCTAAGTGGGCGTGGCTTTGCACGGGTTTTCTCACCACAGAGGCGTGGGGGCACAGCCCCCACCGCCAAAAATACTTGGAAAAATTCCCAATACTCGGGCAAACACTTTCTGGCCCCGGAAACAGAGGCAAACGGCCTCTAAACCCCAAACTCACTCTTGCGTGACTTGACTGACAGCTGATTGACCAATAAGCAGCTCCGGGCCACTAAAATCCCGTTTTGGCCCACTTCCTTTGGCCCGATCGCTCCCAAAAATTTTCTGTGTTCGTTTGGTAACTACCTCCCGCTTCATGCCAAATTTCGTCCCGATTGGTCCGCCACTTTTCTGAGAAATGGTAATTCTAACGCTATCTCTTAACAGACTTCGTCACATTATTTTTGCTCTACGAGCAAAGGCTTTCGATCACTACTGTGCTTTCGCACTAAAGTGCTACAAGTTTGCCTAACCATCAAGGCTTGCCTGGAAAGTATGAAAAACCAGGAAATTTAAGGAGAAATATTGGGTCCTTGGGATTTGGGGATAATTTGAAATAAATTGAAAGGAATAACCTTCTTGCGACCTCTTCTATCTTCGAGAACTGAAAATTTGAACATCTATTGCCCCATTAGTTATGAAAAAGCAATTTTTTTACAAAAACCTGAACAGGATTGATACTAACTTAGCAAAACGATATAATATATGCGTGTATCAAATAACCAAATATTCTTTTGAAATTAAAAATTCTCACCAATCCACTCAATGATAAAGTGGCAGTTTGACTTCCCTCTTGCTCAGATAAATCGAGTGATGCTGACTTTGTAAATTTTCGAGTGGATGACGTGAATTGGGCCTTTGATACTAGAGGAACTTTGGCGGGATGAGCTGTTTTACCGGTATTAGTAGGAGCAGAACAGACGAAGTAAATTTCTGGTATATCTCTGGATTTATATGCTTCCTGTTTAAATTAGAGTCTTTGTTTGTTTGATTTTGTTTTGGTGCTGCATATTCCGAAGTCACAGACTGATCCTGGGATCTCCTAGTGATGAGAAGTTCGCTAGAGGAGCTTCGTCCTGTGAGCAGGTTGAAATTTCTCAGCCGCAGAACTCGGAGGTTCGTCTGTTTCCGGTTTGCTCATATTTTCCCACATGCTTCTACGGTTTGCAAAATTTGTCTTGCGATACTTGGTAAAAGAACTAGCACCAGGAGTAAAAGGTTTCGGAGCTGAATACTCGTGATAATTCCTGGGTAAAGTACTGCTACTCCCGGTAGGCAACTCGTGTGCTGATTTTGGTCGTTCCCTAGAAAATACAAAAAAAATATTAAACAATGATCATCGACGACTTGTTTCATCTGCGATGCTAACACAGTGAAGTCGCATGCTTTAACTGTTCCACCCGGAAACGATTATAAATGAATCATGAAGAGAGAATAGTTATCATTAATTAGTTTTGTTTCATTGAACTGAAGCTCATTGGTTATACATTAAGAGTACAGCGCAATGCCAATTTACGACACAGGAACCCAGATAAAAATAAATTTGGGAAATACAATATCCAGATCAAAATGGCACTCAGCAAATATGTAAATGACATATTTATCCCATTATTTTGTCCTGTATGATTTCAACAAGACTAATTTGAATACCGAATAACTTTTCAAAATGTGTGTGAAAAAGTATTGCAATAGCACCATGCATGCGTTAAAATTCAACTAATTTTCAAACTACAATACGCCAAATAACAAGCACAACAGAAGCAAACTTATGTTAATGTCAATGTTAAAAATGGTAATCAATACGCAATAACAGTTTTGCAAGAAATTGAAAAAAAAATCCAGCCATTTTAGTGGTTGCTTGACTGTAGCATTGTCCAGAATATAACATTAAATAAAGAAAGATATTAAAATAATGAAAAGTGCTTACTTCCGCGCATTTGGATTTTAGTTCTCATTAGAACACTAGGCACATTACTACGAGTTTCTCTCTGAACAGGTTTTGATTGGGGAATCATTTCATACGAAGACCTTTGGGCGGTTTTGGTCCTCTCTGGACTGAGCCACTATCGCTTGGATCGTAGGAGTTGTAGATACCGCCGCGAGGCAGTGTTTGGGATTTCGATGAAGGAAAGACAACTTGTACTCCTGACATCGCTATTGTCTTGGCTTTTGTTTGGAACTCTCTCGTAAGTTATAGTGCTTCTCATTTGAGGCTGTGCTTCGTAAGAAGCGTGTTTGTTTTCTGCTTGGGTGTTATTTATGACAGCAGTCACTTTGGTCGTGTATTTGTATTGTACTTGAGAGCCGTTTGTTTTTGGCGCTTCTTCCCTTGATGAATAAACATTTGATGGCTTAGTTGCTGCGGTTTTATTCTCCTTTTCCCTGATTTGTACATCTCTTACTAACCCTTCGAACGTATAACTGCTAGAGTTGGTCGGACTCGTAACAGTAGATGATCTAGGACTTACGAACTCATATTCGTCGTGGTCGTTTAATTGAGCAAGCTCTTTATCTCTTTTCATTCTGAGAAGCAAAAATATCAAGGTTTTTACTTCTGGTTTATTCAGCTACATGGGTTCAAACCCCGTTGACACCACTTTACTGTAATATCTTCAAAAAATTTAACATTGATTACAACTTTATTTTATTATGGTATATTTTACTATAAAAAGGATTTAGAATTATATATTTACTAATTATAATAACACACACAAATTTTTAATATTGATTAATTTCGGATTTCAATAAAACTGAAATTTTCAGACAACCCTAATTTCAACGGAGTATTGCAGTAAAAGTTGGAATTCAATGAATAGGCCTATTCAATTAATTAGAAATCACTGTTTTTTTATTCTGAAACATGCCAATTTCTCAATCAAAATTCTGCAAATTCGATTTTGCTGTAAAATAGATGAATCTACTTTATTATTGAATCAAAAAATTTCAAATTTATATTTAGATATGGAGTCTTGGCAAACTCTTGAAGAAAGCATCGTACTTGTCTTCAACAATTTCTTTATAAGTCTTCGTCTTCTTTTTGGCAGCTTTGTGTTCCAGTTCTTTCTCAATAGAATCTCTTTCTTCTTTTCTTTTTCTTGCATCCTCTGTTACGCTCCGTCTTCTAGATTTCCAACTTTGCAGTTTCTTAAAAATAAAAAGTGAAATTAAAAAAGGGATGAAGTGTAGTTTGAAATGAGAAACACAAACCAACTTCCCTCTTGGAGTTATTGATACAATATTGAATATGAGGATACACTGAAGTACTGCTTCTAATGCACCAAAAAAAGTTTAATAAATAGGGTGCAAACGATTTATCATTATTGGTAATTATTTAGCTATTGATAAGCTGAGCTCAAGTTAAAAAATTTTGAGCGAAAAATTGCAAAAATTTTCCAAAGTGAAAATTTCTGACATCACAGGGTTCAACCTCATGCCATCAATTCACACTAAGTGTAATAATTGAGTAGGCAATAATGAACTCAAACCATTCAGTCTATTCCAGAAAGCTTCTTGTGACCGCTTGTTCAAAGCCTTGTTCAGAGTGAAAGACATATTACAGTTGTATGAAAAAAAGATCAATCCAGAATTGAATAGTGATTTAAATATATTTTGAATGCTCAAGAAATGGATTATATGTTTGGGTATAGAGAAATGAACTGTTGTGTTCAAATTTGAAAGTTCTATATAAATAATTCTAGGACGACGTCATGAATAAGTGCCACTTCAATATTGGAATTTAGATATTGGTAATTTCTCTCAAAACGGCTATATACAGGGTGATGTGCAAACAGAATGCAGGTCATTTGAAACATAGCCTATTCTAGAGAAAAACATAAATTTTGAGCAAAGTATCCTGAAGTACTGCAAATTTTGTATACATCGTACACAAACAGAAGTTCAAGTGTTAAATAAATTGTCTTCATTATAGTAGAAGTAAATAGGACATTTATGGGTTCTTTTTTATGAGGCCACCCTGTACATCTCTATCGCATCGCAGATTGTTAAATTTTGAATTATTCAACATAAATAAGAATGCTTATAGGAGGACGTTCGTTCTGGCATCAAACTTTTATAAATTTCATTTCGCCCGACAAAAGTCAAGAGTAGGTGCATAATATGAGTACACTAACACAAATACGGAACTCGCGTTGCACTTTCCCAATCTTAATTTTGTAATATTTCAGCTGTCCAAAGTCAAAGTCAGTGTGTGAAATCAAAAAATAATAAACTTCCAAATGGAATGTTTATACAAAACACAGTTATCCATCAATGATAGTTGAAAATTCATCCACACAACATCACATTTATTACTTCTTAAATGTTGATAAAATAAACAAATTCCACAAGGCAATTGATGCATGACTTTAGAAGAAAGCTATTTGTGTGTTGACTTAGTTAAGGAATTACGTCAGCTCCATCTGGAAAATATGTCAAGATGACGATAGTCACCTACATTGTTTAGTGTTGACTTTGCCGATTCCGCAATTTATTATTACAGTAAGTTATTCTGATTAAAAATCTAAAATCAGGGATGTCCAAAATAAAACGAATAATCAAATATATTCGAAATTCATTATATTTGATATAGTAAATTTTTGAATTTAGAATAACTTAAGAACATTTTTATTCAAAATCTAAGAATTTTAAGACGCCAGATAAGGAGATCAAAACATACAATACTTCAACTGGTAACGAACAACACAGAGACACCAATGACCTTTATATTTATGTTGTTTTAAATGTAATCAACATG
Source organism: Styela clava (assembly GCF_013122585.1). Lineage (NCBI taxonomy): Eukaryota > Metazoa > Chordata > Ascidiacea > Stolidobranchia > Styelidae > Styela > Styela clava. Next base: position 147,354 of record NW_024102699.1, read on the forward strand.
AGGATATAGTGATTAAAGTAATTCCCCACATGAAACTGCCCCCAACTTGTATGTATTCAATATTTCATATTCGAAAATATTTTTTTGGAATGTCTGCGGAATAATACAATATTTGGTTTTGACTATCTCTGCTTTGCAATATGTGAAAAACCATTATCAGAGCAAATTATTTTTTCATCTGGAGTTTATTAAACTTGGCAGACAGTGCTGAAGCAGAAATACTCAACCCTTCTGTGAATAGTAGGTGTTTATTATACTTATTAGTTTAGAGCCGTGGTGGACGTTTTTGAACCAGGGGCCAAACATTTTGCCCATCTGGACTGGTGGGCCAAGCGAGTGTGACAGAAATATCATTTTATGAACAATATTTACAGTGTCACAATGCAAAGGTGGAAAACAATATGCTTCGAGTCAAAACTAAATGTAACCACAATGCCAACAAATTCCTTGAGCTAACTTTAGCTAAAACATCAAAATTTGGTTTCAGTTTGATTGTGGCAGCATCAGGCGGGCCAGATTGAATTAACCAACGTGCCGGATTTGGCCCACGGGCCGTACTTTGCCCATGTCTAGTATAGAGCATGGTTCAAAAAATGAATCGTATGCAAAATGTTGCTGGGTAATCCAATTTAACAATATACAGAATAAGAAAACGTTTTTTAATAAGCTCTGCGTGACATTTATACATAGCAGACCGAGACCACACAAATGAAGCTTTGTCATTCTGCGAAGCTGTTTACTCAATTTTATAGAGGGGCTTTCCATTCAAATCAATCCCGAACTGGACTGTTTGACAACTGACTCAATGATTGTTATAGTAAAAATATGAATCACTATATCATAGAGAGAAAATTTTTAAATTTTTTTTGTCAATAGGAATTATGGTAGCATCAAATCATAGATTCCGATTTTGGTGAAGAAAACATATATCATGTGTGTGTGACAAACTGTTTTAAACCATATCGGTTATGAATCCATGAAACATGCAATGATTTGTTTTAGAATAGAATATAGAATACATACAAAATATAGGTAGGATATATGTAATGTTTTAAAGCAGCATTTTTTGGTATTTCCGAAGTATGTGAACCAAGATGGCGGACACCGGAACGTAGTATGTGTGGTTATGGTTAGGCAATTTCATAATTTAATCCCATTTTTTCCGTATTTTAGTTCTATTATGAATTCGGTGACTAGCCAAGTGACTAGTATTTGTTCCTGAAATTATGGCCTAACCCTAACCTGGTACAGATACTACGTTCCGGTGTCCGCCATCTTGGTTCACATACTACGGAGTACCCATTTTTTACAATAGCCTACCAATGATCATACCAATTATGAAATAATATGATAAAGCAGTGTGTGGCCAAAATGAAATGAATATTCGAACACAATCAGAATCTTATAATCATTAAGTTTGTGTAAAGTACTGTTGAATATAATTCATTTTACAAAACATATTCGATATTCCCTTTTCAAAAATATTATTTGAAATATTTGGTTTTTGGACATCTCCATGCTCTAGTGACAGTTATTAATAAAGAACAATTTGATAGTATAATGAAATCGCACATATCGATAAGCTCCCATAAACAAAATTATAAAGTGAACATGAACGAAATAACCTCATAAAATACTGTAACAATAACAACAGTTATCTCATTCTTGCCACGTCACCCTTGCATACTGTAATTATAATCATATAAGTCCCCTAGCGCAGTGGTTCACGAAATTTTTCAATAAATTTCCCCCTTTGGGTCTTTTGGAACTCTTTATTCCTGCCATGTTATACATACAAACTAAACTTCCGTTGTTAGTGCGACCTTTAATTGACCTAAGCTTGTGTTAAGCACAAGTCGCAATCTGGCATTTGTTTAAAAACAGTAATATTAAACAATATTAAAACAACACAAAATCCAAAATAAAATTCCCTCCCCGAAAACATCAATATTCTTCCCTGGTTTGGAAAGGCTGCATTAGTGCTGAATGCATAGAGGAAGGATAAGAAGCTATTCACGCGGAACCCCAACTAAACTAAATAAATCGTATAATTACTCACTGAAGTCCACGTGTCTTCCTCTTCTTTGAGTAAAACTTTTAATTTTTCCATTTCTCCGTATCTTTCATTAATTTGATGTCGATGTGCTTCTTCTTCTTTCTTTTCTTCATTCAGATCGCTCATACTTTTGCTTCTGAAATTTTAATTTCTGATGATTAGAAACGAAGAAAATACTAGGAGGCCAGAATTTTTTTTCGCAACATCAAAGAAATTTTTTCGCTTCAAACAAGGCCTAGTACAAGAAACCATTATTAATGTGTAACAATATGTGAAGAGTTACTATTTTGAAAAGACTGGCCTTCCCTACCCAATTTATTACATCCTGTGTGAGATGATAGGTTTTGGAATGTAACTGAGATATTTAAACAGAAATGCCAACAGATGAGTGTGCCACTTTGACCGGGACGTCTTCACATAACCGCCAATATGAGATAATATACTAATAAATATAAAAGGCAATATTCAATTTTATTTATATGATTTGTATTATTGAAAATATTCGCACAGACATAATTCTGAAAAAACTAAAAATTCGGCTTATACGCACATCATGGTAAAGTCATACATTAATGGACTGGCAAAATATCTTTGTTGAGTTTGACAGTGATAGTCAGCATGAATTGAAGGATTTAGAGACATATCTTATCCTTATTATTAAAAGTAAAATATAACAACAACGGTTATAATTTTCATTAATTATCTTCTGCAACCA
>NW_024102700.1:0-159160 GCF_013122585.1 Styela clava
TATTGTTAGAGAGGGACACACTGTCCAACTTTGCCACGGACTCCTCTCCCATCACACGTCTGACCAAAATCTTTGCCGCCGGCATTATGAGAGACTCTGCAATGGTATGAGCTGTCATGCTTTTAGCCACCAAGAAAGCGACTTCATACGACGCTTTGACAATCTCTGCCCCCTTCTGACGGAATAGGCCAGTTCTGTCCAAACGCTGCCGCTTCATTTGCTTCGCAAGTCGCCGGAAGTAGCTCAGATCTCGATTCTTCCTATCAGCGTGGTTCGTTCTAAGATGACGTAGAAGCAGGCTGGGTTTCATGGACGCGTTGGAAAGGGTCTTCATGCAGACCACGCATTGCGGTAGAACTTCTCCTTTGTGTTCGATCGAGATGAAACCGTATTTCAAATAATCTGGATCATAATTTCGCTTGGACATGGTATAAAGTCAAATGAAAAATACTATTTATCGCAATAATAAATGAAAATTTGTCAATGACAAACCTTCCTTAAACAAACCAACACGTTAAACTAGCTCCTGGTGTGTTACCAGTACCATCCAGCCCTCGCGACGCGCACATACAATTTAGACAATTCTATGACGTCACAATGGCTAGAGGTGAAAAAGACGTCCCTTACCACGACGCCTTCAAAAAAGCACCGCAATTAATTAAGAACTATCGTCGAAAAAACAGAATGTGCTCGCGTACCACCTGGAAGACCTTCGCGTACCACTAGTGGTACGCGTACCACAGGTTGGGAATCACTGGTCTAGCGCCTTGTTTGGAGTGAGATTCGAAAACGGATCACAAAAACACCAAATGTATTTGCTTGATTATAAGATATCAATGTGTTCGTCTAAGATTATTCTTAAAAAAATGACTTTCTTTATCCCCGCAAGACGCCTCGATATCGGATAAAACAAACTTGTTCAAGATGGCGTCCATAGCCTGAGCGGTGCCTCGCTTTATGCCCTTTGGTGCTGTCGTTTCGTCGTGCGACTCCAGAAATCAGGGTCTGGTATAGTTTAGTACTACAAGTACTCCTAGAGGACGTAGCATAACCATTTAGAATGGATTATTCATGATACTCATCTGACTACGTAATTGAAAACACAAAAACCTCGAGAAAATTTCAGTATATTTCGGCATGACTTTTTTGGATGGCATAGCCATATGACGGTTCGGAATAACATATGCCGAAATAGTTATGCTACACCCACAAGAAGTACTTGCGATACTAAATTATACCATACCCCGATTTTTTCGAGCCCCACAGCGAAACGGCAGCACCAAAAGGCATAAGGCGGCGCAACGCTTTATGGACGCCATTTTGAGGCAATTTTACTCTGTCCTATATCACGCGCAAAATTGTTTAGATTACGCCTATTAGAAGTAGATGTGATATCAAATAGCCCTATATAAAAGACGCCATTAAAATAGCAATTGGGGCCATATATCCAACCCTATACCTAACCTACTGTCTATATCAGGTGTGACCAACCTGCGGCTCGCAAGCATCATGGGCTCGCGAACCGGTTTCATGCGGATCTTTTCGCCTTGGTTATTTTCAGTTGCAAACTATCAAATTTATTAAACATATTATTATTCATCGTGCATTGTTCTTTTACGCCGAAGATACGCCTTCATTCACATCATCATGCAATTAGAGGCTCAGCCAGTTTGGGGGGGGGGGGGGGGTACATGGGTCAAGTCCCCGCAGTCTGTTATATCCAGCGCACATTTCCCAGCTACATTCTTTAATAGCCCAGTGGCCGCCCGTAATTTTCTCAGGGAAACGTTTACTTTACTTTAATTCTGATTGAGTTCGTGTGACCTTGCTTGAAGCAAACATGATTAAAACTACAGAAGAAGAGCTCATATTATTGTAAAAAACAACAAAAGAAAATTCTTCTGAATGAAATAAATTAAAGTTATTAATTAAAACATTGAAATAAATGAATATTCTCCATAATAATAGTTTCCTAAATATCTGACTTCAAACTCTTTTGACTGTCATTTTTGTTTCAGTATGTGGCTTTGTCTACAACTCGAAATGTTTTCGAGCGATCGTTTATCTCGACAACAACGTCACATTAGGCGTCGCTGAATCCCTTTGCAAAAACAAACTTGCTAACATTTATGACATCACACACTACAACCTGCTTCGAGATTATTTACGACCAATGATTCCTGAAAGATTGCCATGGATTTCTGTTCGTACGGGAATGACTTATAACCACAAGGTAGATAGAGTCTGAATCATGTTTCTTATGCGGCCATACATGAACTCATTATAAACTGTGGCCGATTTTGTTTCCGCATTACCCATGTACTATTACATTTCAGCTTGTGGTTAATTCCATATAGCTTTAGCGGATGAGAGAAGTTCAAAGTTCAGCGAAGACTAATCCAAACTAATTTTATTTATGCGTCAATTTCATTCAATTCTCATCCACCACCAATAATCACTGATGTGTGACTGAGCAGAATAATCACGTGATGGTGTCACGCTTCATTCAGTTTCTTACTGGAGACCAAATAAGTTTGTTTTGTTCTGTCAGGTCATATTGTAAGATTACTTGTTCAACCATACTCAACTATATTCCCAAACTGCCATTTGTTATATTCCTCAAAACATATATTTTATTTCAACAGAACGGTCAGTTGTATTCAACGACGGGTCAAGCTACGTATCTGCCAAATAAGGTTTGGTTTCCTAATTTTCCGTCTCTCGATGCATCGGAAACAAGAATTGTTTTTGCTGTCAATGTTAACCCGGAATTTAAATATCAAGGGATTTGTACTGCTACTCCTTTCACTCTATATCACGGAGCCATCTGTGAAAATGAATTATAAGTCTTTCCATTAAATGATCGATAAGCAAAAAAACTGTAGAATTACTTGAATGTAAGAGTATTTGTTATTCACCCTGGTAGCTTAATTAAAACTTACTATTTCCACAGTTGAACAATCAGATGCGCTTGTGTTCCCGAATATTCGTTATTCACACATGCAGCTTAATTTACACCCAACTTATTTTTACCACGGCCCACAGTTGAACGAGCATATGAAGTAAATAGATCCCGCATGCGGTATTATGTCTTCATATAGGATTCAGTTGCGGTGTAGGGTAACCACTTATCACTTGCATGAGACGGTTAATTTACCGATACTTTTTTTTTGATGAATGCTTTTAAAACGTCACTAAGATAGAGTTTGTATAAAAGTCTGAGGCGTTTCGAATCCTCACTCTGAACAAGACTTTGCACAGGGGGTCACTTAAACTTGGAAAACTAAGAATTGCTTGTTTTGCCTCCGCCCGAACTGTGATACATTAGAAGGTTGCATGTTCGCATGATAATTCGAATAATAATTGAAATTATATTGGAAAAATACAAGCCGATCAATTGGTGACCATGTTCTCTTATTTACCCCACGCAATTAATTCCACTAAACTCAAACCTGGGGCCTATATGTTGAGCCAATTCGGTTTAATGCTCACTTATTCGAATTGTCTGTCTGTCGAGCTTTTCTTGGGTAGGAAGTTTAATAAAACAGTATTCATTGTTAGATTTCCACCAAAAAAACAATTTTTTATATTATAAACGTGTTAAGGATATGTTCGATTTTATTATTTCAACCCAATTTGTTTTTAAGTGAATGTAAATAATCTTAAAATGTTGGCGATTTGGTTTATTCAAATATGTATTTCATTTTCAAGAAATTTCAGTAAATTACGAAAAAGTTAGATACTTTCTAAATAACGGCTTCGTATAGTACCTCTAAATATTTCAAAATTAAGTTTCAAAAATTATGAAAAGGCATCGTCTTGAGATATTTGTCAATGAACCTAATTTTGATAAGGCCGTGAAATCGGAGAAAATTCACAATCGACTCTAAAAAAATCTAATTTTGATAATGAAGCCTTTGGTAAATGCAAACATCTATTAATAGACAGTTACGAACGCTGGGTAAAATTAATGATTTTTGAATTAATAGAGAAGTTTTGACTTATTTTGAAATCACTGAAAATGTAAAATTCTGACAAATTCATATCCTCGACTCCGGCTGTAGTGAAAACACCGATCTTTATTAAAGTTCGTCATTTTACGATGAATCGTTAATGCACATTGGATTCATTTAGAAAACTCGATGTCAAAATTACCATCAAACATTACCATCAAGTACACAATGATTTTGATTTTAAACATATTTGGCCGTGAAGGATTTCTATTTTCTTCTTTTTCTTTATTATTTTGCGGAGTTTCTTTTGTTTCTGCTATTTTAATTTTTTTACCGACGAATACCTTTCTAAAACGTCGTCACTTGAATAAAATCCTTTCAACTAGAACCTGTGTAAGAGTTGTTAAAATGTTTTTGACTAAAATATTTTTCACATTTATTTCCGAGCAGTTGAATAGCCCATATTGTCGATTATTTAGGCTTTATATTTTCTTAATTTCAATTGCTATGTCCATATTTTTCGATGGATATATTAACAACCTCATTATTTTGCAGTGAAATCTTTTTCAAATATCAGGTCGATTTGCCCGAAATTCTGGGTCTGAGTTTTCAATTGTCTTTTGTATTTAAACTCGATATATTTTTCGATTTTCATTAAATTATAGTTTCGCTGTGGCCTCAAAAATATATAAGGTATTCAAGTTTATCAAAACTAAAATTAATTACAGCATTGTCTTTGCTTTACAATGAACATGTTTTATTACTCACATCCCTGTCTAAATTTTATTGTTTTTGTGTTTGGATTTTTAGGATTGATGATTTTTTTATTATATTTACTTTGGTATTGTATATGTGTGAATTTTTCTGCCATTAAATCACGCCATTATATATGATATTTTCCAAACAATTTTATTCCTGGTTATTTGATAGTTAAAAAAGCTAAAAAATAAACAGTATTGTACAGTTACAGTACTGTCTTCTCTTTAAATTAAGCAAGTTTTATATTTAGTATGCCACCTCCCTCTTTCCCGGGCTCTTGAGACATGGTAAAAAATTTCATTTCTTTTGCTTTTCATTTTTCTTGCGTGTGAAATGGTGATATAAAAAAATTTCATTAAATTTGACTGGCATTTTATTTCTTAGATGTGGCTCTGAATTTCATCCATTTTCTGCAAAATATTTCGTCAGAACAAATTAGTTCAAACGAACGGAACTTAACAAATGAAATTCATGAAATATAATTTGAACTTTCAGTGCAGAAATATTATTTGCTACTTTGTGTGAATATTTTTATTCAAGGAGAACAAAGCCGATAAGGCTGCTTAATGAAGAGGGTGAAGTCACTAACAAGTAGAGAACTTTCATCGTTCATAATAGAGTTAAAGTCGCCACACATAACCAATTGCTCCGTACATGAAAGTTTACGGTCATTTTTCCAATCAGATTCCGGAAGAAGGTGGTTTGATCATTTCGTCTTCCAGTTTTTGCATAGACGTTCAGAATATTAAACGGTCTTTTCTCGAGTTCTATGCATATTAAATCAACTCTATTTTCATTTATTATTTCATAATTGATGACAATATTTTCAGTTTTCCTTGAACTTCGATGCCAGTATCAGATTTGAAGAAGTTAATGTCCGACCTTTTGTGGGTCAGTGTGTTGTGATATAATTTGTATTGAAAATTTTTGGACCATGACTCTAATTTAGAGGTTCCCAAACCGCGGCCCGCGGTCCAAATCCGACCCGCGTAACGATTTGAAATGGCCCACCGAGCTTAAGTGAAATAGTGTACAACACCGTTTTGCATTCCAGATAGCGCCAAGTGTTACGCCATCATCAATGTTTAAGAACGGGTTTATCGTAACAATTCAATTAAAGCGGTATCTCAATTATTCGTACCGGTATTAGGATTACATAGGACAGTAAATTAGGTATGAACCATATAAGCTTAGACATGTCAAGACAAAAACTAGATAGCGATCGAAGGCTGCCGACTTATCGATCGTTCGCAGCAAGGACAGTTAGGGGATCCCACAAAAGAGGAACTGCGGTTCGATTCCTTGGCTCTGACTCAATAGCGACACCGCGTGTCCTATCACTAATTAATTAATACCTCGCTAATTATACGACATTCAACCTCGCTTGCTTTCGTGACATATCGCGTAACATACAAAAGTGTCTAACAGACAAACAAAGAGACAAATACCTATCAACATACTTACCGATCGAGATCGATGAGTAACAAAAAGTAGACTACGAAAACAGAGATTTTTTGGATAAATGGCAACTAAACCGTCGCGCACTTTTTACACTCTTCCGGCCCGTGAACATCCCTCCGGTTCAAATTTTGGCCCGCGGCTGATAAAGTTTGGGAACCCCTGCTCTAATTGAATTATATTGGTTTTGTGCATTTCCTGTATGAGTAAGATATCCGACTTATATTTCCTGATGAGGGTTTCTATTTCAGCCCTATGTGTACTAAACCCATTTACGTTGATGGAGCGTAACCGCATTTCTTTTTGGTGTTGTCTGCTTTTTTAACCGGTTCGGTTTTTTCCCTTCGTTAGAGTCGGGGTTTTCGGGACTGATATTAATTTTGGGATAGGGCTTCCAGCTTTTCTCTCGGAGCACTGTGACTTCTTGGTCGGTTAGTAGCAGCTACTGAGTTTAGCGATTTTACCGAGCTTACATCCTTGTTAGCAATAGTTTTTCTTCCGAGCAGTTCTCTGATAGGGCCTCCAATTTCGCTCTGTTGATTCAAAGACTTAACTGTGTTAAGCTGGGTTGGCGGTGTAAATACGAAAGTCTTATCCTTTCCCAATTATGTAGACAGCACGATTTGAGCGAGCTGTATTTCTGGGACTTATGAGGGTAGAGTGGTCCTTGGCTGCTATTTCCGGGCAAACTTCTATAATTAGTAATTTTATTTTATTGATTTCAAAGGGCACTGGTTTCTTGGGCTTCTGTAATGTTCTTTTTATATTGGCTTGTTAGTGCTTTTACCGAACTGAAACCTTGTATATGGTGGCTGGAGTGAGACTTATTGAGACATCATCAGCAATTTTGTGGTAGATGGTCTGATTCGTTGCCAATGGAACCCAAGGTATGGATGGCGCGGCTTCTGTCTTCCTTGGTTTTGACGTATCATTTTATCTCGTCGCCTCTCTCTTCCATTTGTTCGTTTGGTTTCCCAATGCCGCAGTGCTTCTGGATGTGGCCTGTTTTTTTTATGTGCGGCAACAAACTTCGTTTACACATGATGCCGTTGTGTGATCTTTTTCGAAGCAGTTTTTGCATCGCGGCAAATAAAGCTGACTGGCGGTGGAGACGGCAAGGAGAGTGTGAGGGTCACATCCCTATAAACCAAACGGCCATCAGTTTTTTCCAGGAGGGATTCTCGGCAAGTGTCCATCCCTTCAGCCAGTGGATTGAAAGATAAAATCCATCGGCCACGATTGCCACATGCATCCTTTTGTTTTGGCGTATCTTCCCGTTTGTGGTGACTTCAGAAATGCCTCGTAGATTTCGGGAAACGACAGCTCTTTGGATGTCTCTACAAGCAGTATCCTTTCCCGCGATTTTGATTCGGACACCTGTCCTTTAGCAAAGTTGTAGCGTATGACATTTTCGGGTCCGATAAATCCTAGTGTAGTAAATCCAAGTGTTCAATAAAGACTACCGTTCTTTAATTCTTTTGACATACTATTACATTACAATTCAACAGTCTGAATGAAATGATATGTCGAGATCTAATCTTCAAATATATAGTTTCTTAGATACTGTCTGTGTAAGCCAAGTGCCCATAGGCTTCCGTCCCTTTATTGTGTTCCGCCCCTTCACACAACTTGAACAAGTGCGCGAACAACAAAATTAGTTACCTCCATATTGGTACAAACACTCCTGAAGCGCCAATTTTAATATGATTTTCGGAATGGACCAATATTTGCAGCTCTTGCATTTGCGACTTCAATATTTTAACGAGTGTCATATTCACTGATCTCAATAAGTCCCCACTTCGAATTACTGTCGGTGAAGATGATCGCCATACTAAATAGAATGTATTTGATTTGCCGATGCTGGCATTAGAACCAAGATTTCTTGTTCCAAAGACGAAAGTCATGACCATTGATCTAAGACTGAACAATGAGCATATATACAATGAGTGGAAACTTTCAAATATTTGCTCATTAATCTATTGTGCCCTGCATTTTTTAAGTCGTCCAGCTATATGGTTCGTCGCATATGGAGAAAGCATATCGCTCGCTGCAAAAATCCTTTGCTTCGGCCGCGAAATTGGCCGTATTGAGGCTTCTAATATTTCGATTCGTGTTCGGTTTTCGAAGTATGGTACGTTGAAAGCATACTAACCACGAGCATATGATTATTGGGAATGCATATATATTAGGCAGAAAACGTAGCTATAGCACAGAATATGAAGTCAAGAGCGGGTATTTCTAATTATAGTATGGGATTTAGGTACATATTTATCCAGGGGAAAGCAATGGCGATAAGAAGGCCTAAATGTATGGCGAACCACGGCTTCTAACAATCATAGTTTATAAGGTGCTACATACGAATTCCCAGGGCTCCCCTATTTTAAATTACTCTGTCAGTCTGGGATATCTTGACATTAAGAACGAAGACAAAAATTCGAAGAATAGCAGGGAATCGACTTTCCTCTCCACCTGGGTAAATATGTTAACCCCATCCTATATCATTAAATACAATACCCCCACGTCCCCCTTTACATGGGTCGCATTCCGTTTGAGAAACTTTTTCATGCGAAACTTCTTCCACAAAAAAGCAGCACCGTCGTTTTACGGTCGCACATTATGGTTTCGTCAAAACGATATTATTATGTGTATTATCACTGCAGCGCAATTAGTACCATCAGACTTTTTTTTATCTTTACGACATGTTATCATTTTTAGTTGGCGCTAATAATGATAAATAAGAATGCGTGATTGTTATTCAGTAACGCGCATGTAACCGTCGTTTAGGGCGTTCAAAATGAAAGAAGGGTTATAAGCTAATTTAAGGACATTCTCTTTTATTTTAATACAAATACAGGGCGCATTAAAAGCAAAATAGAATTTATTAACATAAATTTACAACGAGTTACGTAAAATTTACCAACGGCTATCGCCAAGAGGCAGAAACGATGAATGTGAGAATTTTTTGTTTTGTTCCATTTTTGCGCCATCATGTTTTTCAATTTCTAATTTTGCGTAAATCGCGTCAACATCGTTTTTGTAAATTTTAAAATCGTTGAATCAGATAAGCAAGGCATGTGAATAAGGTATTCTATGCAAATTTTCCGAGATATTGTGGAGAAATAATATTTTGACCACGTAGAAATGCCATTATCGCTGATTTATTCACGTGTTAAGTATCAGTGTTTGAAACCAAAGCTGAGTAACGTGAATACTCAACAATTTGCGGAGTTTTTTATTTATTATTTAATACGAAAGTAGCACGGAAACGATATAAAATTAAAACATAAAAATGTCAACTATCAGCTTCACAAATATCGCATCCCGGGGTCAGTAAGGATAATATTGTTCGCTCAAAATTGGGACCGTAACTGTGATACAAATCCTACACAGAAGATAAAAATCAGAATAAAATTAATTTTTGTTGTGAATGCATTCTTTAATTAACATTAACAGTCTTTAAAAAATTAAACAGTCTTTAACATCTTCGCCGATATTCGTTAAAATATTCGAATAATTTTATATAAAAGAAATACGATTTTGCCCACCACTAATCACGACGCATGTAAATAATCATTGAATGACAATAAAAAATCAACTTTATTAGCATTAAATTCCAAGTAAAAGTTCCACATTTCATGCATTCGATCGGCGTGTTTTTGTATATATTCACCAAAACCGTCAGAGGCGAGCTACACGTAAAACTTTTGGCGGACCACATTTATACAAATAAACTAAGCCTATGCAATAAATTATATGCATTAGGAAATTTACTAAAAACGACGGTGATGCTATTTAATGCGATATCTGTATTTGTTTGATGGCCATTAACTGTTCCCATATTCGAGACATTGACACACGTAACATGTTTCTTACATCTAACCTACTTCGATATTATATCGTTTTTGTAGTTATCAATATTGATAACCAGGCCTCACATTAAGATTTCGGTTTACAATGCCTGCATCATTTTGTTGGGGAGATCTTATGCGGACTGATGAGAGACATTCTTATACGGGCGTAGAGAAAATAATTTACCCAGAATTATTGCGATATACTGACATTGAAATTGTTTATGAAGTCAGACTTGCTCAATAGTGTTGTGCAGTGATCGGCAACCTTCGTGTTCTTGCGGGCCAAATATACACGTTTCCGATAGCGCGCGGGTACATTGTTTTTATTTATTAATTATTAATGTGAAAGATGATGTTTTTATAGCAACTCGTCGTCCAAGTGATGATCTGACAAGCGAGTACGAAATTTAATCTAAGTTTGATGCATTTCAGATAAAGCTGCTCAAGGCCATATGTTCTTCCGAACGTGGACATTACACCTTTTGCCCTAACGCACAGATGAGCTGTGGCGCAGTCCCGGGTCTCGGGATCAAATTTTCGACGACTCGTTTCGTAACGAGTTTAACATTGAAACCCTTAACAACTGCGATGCTGACTGGGCATATCAAGCAAACTGGTTTTGTAATGCCCAGAAAAGAAAATACTTTTCCGTTCAAGCACTTTGGAATGCTCGACCCTTGTCGCTCCGTTTTCCGGACATTTTTAAATTTTAAAAAGCGAAATTAACTCGAACGACATACAACTGAAGCCACTTGTTACATAAGAAGCGCCGTACAGCAGCACTTGTCACCACATAAATCCGTGTAGAGACAATAATAAATTTGGTATGAATTTTTGTTTTATGTATTGAACGTCGAGTGGTTCGAGAGTCGCAACAAATTAGCTCGCGGGCCGCATTTGGCCCGCAGTTTGCTGCCTCCTATTGTTGTGTTTGTCTGGTTTACTGTTGGGTGCTGTTTTTCAGTCGTAGGACTTGTGGTTAGATTGTAGAGGTTTTATTACGGCCTTGTCTGTTTTTGTGTCACCTCTCTGCGGACCGGCAGTAAACTTTCCGCGGACCGGCGATGGACCGCAGCCCGGTGGTTGCCGACCACTGCTCTAAATAATATAATAATAAAAAAAATTTGTAAATTCATTCAATTTTTGAAAACGGCAAATTTTAAATGTCAATGGCAAGATATCCCAGAGTAATTTAAAGTTAAAATCAGTATTTTTAATAGGTAAACGAATAGCTTACAAAGAACTGGCAGTCTGGGGGTTCATATGGAGCACAGAGCTATTTGGAGAGACCGTGGTTCGCCATATATATTCAGGCTTTCCTCTCTCCCTGGATAAATCTGTAAGTCCTATGTTATATCAATGAGTAAATACAGCAATAACCGCACCCCACGTGGCGACTGATTCATATTCTGTTCTGTAGCTACGTTTTCTGCCTAATAGATATGCATTCCCAATATGTATATGCTCCTAGTTAGTATGCTTTCAACGTACCATACTTCGACACCCAAAACCGAACACTAATCGAAAAATTAAAAGCCTCAATTCGGCCAATTCCGCACCCAGCCTAGCTGAAACAAGGGATTTTTTCAGCGAACGATATGCTTTCTCCATATGCAACGAACCATTTAGCTGGACGACGTAAAAATGCAAGGCACAATGGATTAATGAGCAAATATTTGGAAGTTTCCACTCATTGTATATATGCTCATTGGACTGATAAGCTTCGACTCTTTCCAAGTCAAAATTTCCCAATCGGAATTGTATCCTCTTACTGTTATGGCTATGCTTATGGTAGGAATATTTAATGTGAGATTTGAAAATTTGCTCAAGTCTGATTATAATAAAGAATCATTATTTGCATTTCGAATATATCAGCCATTTAAATAGACTCCGACCAAAACTACCCATAATGCAATCGTGACACGTGGTTCTTCACTCTTGATTGCGACCTTGCCGTTTACATTCAGTTGAATCAGATCTCGCTTCGGACGTTCGTTGTTGTTTGTTGTGAATGTTTGCTGTGAATGATTGATATGAAACGTCTTTTTTCAACACAGATTGTAGTTTTATTCAATTTTGAGATTGCTTTGTGTCAAATCTTTGTCACACATTAAATAACTTACGATCACAGTACCGATTATCCGAATTGTTGAATATTAATTCCGAAGTATGAAAATTAATAAAAACATATTTCTGACGTGTGCAAACCTACGAACGGTCGGTGTTTGTTATACATTTGCTGTTGCGCTAGATTTTTGTGAATAAATTGTTTTTATTATTTAATTATAAGTTTCATATTTAACCTTCGGCCCAGGGAGCAAGTTTATTATCTGAAGGCGCCCTACTTATGAAAGTAATCACCCACCTCATGTTTAAACAATTTACATGCTTATCTCTAACGTTAATCAGGTTTGAAAAACCTAAAAATTGAGAGCCGAGAGTTTTTCCTAGGTACAACAACGAAATATTTATCGGGCCAAAGTTAATTTCCTTTCATAATTAACATATTTATCTTTGCATTTCACATACAAAATATCGTGAATCTCAAGAATGTTATCATAATTTCCAATTCTTTTTGAATTGAAGCCTTATATGATATTGCAATCACAGGAACTTAAGTGAAGATATTATGTATTAATTAAGAGAGGTAATAAACACAATTACCTTTGAATGTCGCACGCCAACGACAAGGAAAATCCGATGAGAATGTCGAAGAAACAAACGAACGTCCGAAGCGAGATCTGATTCAACTGAATGTAAACGGCAAGGTCGCAATCAAGAGTGAAGGACCACGTGTAACGATTGCATTATGGGTAGTTTTGGGCGGAGTCTATTTAAATGGCTGATATATTCGAAATTCAAATAATGATTCTTTATTATAATCCGACTTGAGCAAATTTTCAAATCTCACATTAAATATTCCTACCATAAGCATAGCCATAATAGTAAGGGGATACTATTCCGATTGCGAAATATTGACTTGAAAGAGTCGAAGCTTATTCAGTCCAATGAGCATATATACAATGAGTGGAAACTTCCAAATATTTGCTCATTAATCCAATGTGCCTTGCATTTTTACGTCGTCCAGCTAAATGGTTCGTTGCATATGGAGAAAGCATATCGTTCGCTGCAAAAATCCCTTGTTTCAGCTGGGCTGGGTGCGGAATTGGCCGAATTGAGGCTTTTAATTTTTCGATTCGTGTTCGGTTTTGGGTTTCGAAGTATGGAACCTTAAAAGCATACTAACTAGGAGCATATACATATTGGGAATGCATATCTATTAGGCAGAAAACGTAGCTACAGAACAGAATATGAATCAGTCGCCACGTGGGGTGCGGTTATTGCTGTATTTACTCATTGATATAACATAGGACTTACAGATTTATCCAGGGAGAGAGGAAAGCCTGAATATATATGGCCAACCACGGCCTCTCCAAATAGCTCTGTGCTCCATATGAACCCCCAGACTGCCAGGACTTTGTAAGCTATTCGTTTACTTATTAAAAATACTGATTTTAATTTTAAATTACTCTGGGATATCTTGCCATTGAAATTTAAAATTTGCCGTTTTCAAAAATTGAATGAATTTACAAAATTTTTTTATTAATATAATATTTAGAGCAGTGGTCGGCAACCACCGGGCTGCGGCCGATCGCCAGTCCGCGGAAAGTTTACTGCCGGTCCGCAGAGAGGTGACACAAAATGCGGAAGTCTATTAGTTAGTCGAATGGATTCCCCCGTGTTTATTTGCGTAGCGTTGACTAATCTACAAGATGCAATAGTGACGCAACAATAAGCGTTTTCGCGGCCACTTGGACACTTATCACTTGGAGAGATTTTAGACATGACTGTAATCATTGGCTTGCTTTCGTGGAGTTTCAGTTTTTGTCGCATTTCCGAATATTATGTATAAATCAATTAACGCAATGAATATTTCAATTTCTAGAGCATTTTAATTTTGTTCCAGTAATCAAAAATAGTCCCGAAATATCTGGCGATCCTCTCAAGCAGCGACTGCACCTTGCATCCTCCACGATTACGACACGCTTTGACAAACTTATTAGGAATCAAAGCCAAATTAAATAGCTGTTAGTCTAGGGTGGGCAAAATCGAATCTTTTTTCGACTCGAATAATTTGAATATTTTTAACGAATACCGAATAGTCGAATAATGAATATTTTTTTATACATACCAGCAGGATCGAGAACGTCGGAGGTCGATGCTCCATTTGGAAATTAATAGAAACATTGAAAAGTCAGCAATAAAGCGTTTTTTTACTGGTTAATGGTTACTCTCATCATAATCGCTGATTGTCTTTGTCACCGCGATCGTTTCGGTGGCGATATCCTAAAGTTGGTATTCTATAATCCCGCCCTTTCTTGTTTTTTGCAAGAATAAGGGGTCGCCGGATATCAAAGTTTTATATTTCTAGTATACCCTTGCGTTCACGTCAGCAACAGCTGTTGAATACATTAAGGGCTGATTTCAAAACCAAAAGAATTTTATTCTGAGTTTTATCCTCTGGATTTGATCTTCCTTATCACGGGTTCTAAATTAACCGTGCCTGTTTAAAGTGAACGGTAACCGAGATGCAGATATTTATTAAAATGATAATTGAGTTTCTCATGCTTTTCCATGGTGTTCGTGTTATTTTAGAATTAGATAGATAAAGCTAGCAAATTTACCATTGTGTGAATCCTGAATGTTGATAAATAGCGATAAATAAATTGACAAAGAAGTCATTTCTAGGCCGTTGTGCTTAATAGAGGGTCAGACGCTAATTATAACTAATTACTTCAAGTTTTGAAAACAACACCCCGATGGTTATTATAGCTGAAATACTTACTGCGTAATGCTCAATTTTCTCTACGGAATTTGCAAATTCAGCACTTCACTTAATAATTTTGATTATGTCATGCCTTAAGGCTCAATTATGACTGCCGAAATGATTCAAAATTTAACAATCGTAATCATTTTCGATGATAATAAACGCAACAATTCGTGAACGAGTCAGTGTGCATTGTAACAACGAATTTCACGATTGATTTTACGTTCTACCCTTGGCTCGACGGCCACGCATGGTCGAGTAAAATGTTTACATATTCGAAACATTACTTGGCCAAGGATGGAAGCGATCACTAAAGATCTAATACAAAGTGCTTTGAAAGGAGTAGGACATGACATTTCTTATCATGTTACAACTTAATGAGTGTTTTTCATACAAATAACTCATACCAGCTTTTGGAAAAACTTTTGGTCATTTTTAAATCAATTTATATAACTCGAGTTTTCTAACGACCTAAAATCGCCTTTTTCACAATGAAACGCAGAAAAGTCGTTTTAACATTCAATTTTAATCAACTTTATGCTCGGTACTGCAAGAAATGGCAAATGTTATGTCACCAAGCATGCGGAGTTTAAAATCTGGGAAATTTATTTTAAATACTTAATTTGGCTTGACGTTTCTAAATTTACGAAACGGTCGGTACTGGACTCGTCTCCGCAGTAAGGTACGGTAGTTTGCGTATCCCAATAGACCTCATTCATCAAAAACCCATCCTACGCGCAAAAAGAAAAGTGATGTAAAATTGTTTTTTCAACATTAGCTCTTATGGGGAATGTGATCACCAGAGCAGACATTTGCATTTTATGTAATTTTCTAGATATCTTTCATTGTATACGTAAGCAGTTTTGAGAATAGAATATTTTTTACATCTTTTTTGATATTTTTATTATGATAAACATGGTCAACATTTTTGATAATCGTTCATTGAAATTTTAATGAGCGCGGTGTTCCGATGACGTCATTCTCACTAGACCATGAGATTCTGCCAACGCGCCGTGCTCTGTGGGATATGCGCTCCAACTGCTCGTGATAACAGAATACTGGAATACCGGTACCGGGACCACAACTGGCGTTCAACGAAAGACCTATTTTGGTTTTAATTGGATGTTCTATATTTCATGAATTCCATGTAACTATGTACATTTCTGCTACACCTTTTAAAATCCAATGGCCTAACTCAGTTCATATGTTGACACCATGCACCTATCCCAAAACTGGTGATGTTCAGGGCTTGATTTAGAGTTTAGACCAGACTATTCTCAGATTTCGCGTGACGTCAAAACCACGTGACAAAATCGCTCGACCAAAACTGCAGGTATATTTCGCTGGACTGTCGTCTGCCGTGAACTGTTTTGCTCGTTCGTTTCCTGCAGTTGTGTTTGGAAGCATATATATTTTGTAGCGTTAGTTGGTATAGCTTATGTTTGCACGGCATTTGTTTGTTCCTGTAGCTTAATAGTACAAGGCTTTATGATAATATGTTACGATAAGACAGGGTAACAGTTTTCTTGTCTGTCATTTCCAGATTTTTAACAGCATATGGTACTGTACGTAACGCGTATATCGACTATAAATAATCTCCTTTTTATTGTTGTGCATTAATCCATATAATGGCGTCGTCAGCTTCTGTATATAGCATTCACCACCCGGATTTAAATACAAAAAAAAACGCTAGCCTACTTTGAAAAACTTAAGATGTGTCACTTGGAAGAATGTACCTAGACTATATGTCACCACAGGATGCATGGGTGGATGAAACATCTCTATGACCAAAGGTTGAATACCCTGACGTATATTAATATCTCATCAATACACCTGGAATATACACAAAAGAGGCCATGAAAAACAGGAAGAGTTTGGAAGCATACAAAATTGAACCGTTCCAGCGTTCGGTGTACAAGCTATTAAAAATTTGACTGTGGAATGTTTTTTGTAACTATAGTATACTTGGGCTCGGGCAAGTAATCGTTTCGGTCTATTGATAAATATTTCACAGCAGTCTATGATGCCAATCTTGGGAAGTATTGTCGAAAAAGTGGTGGTAGTGTTTTCATATTTGCTTCACAGTCCAACAAATTAGAAACGACATTTTGTTTTCGATTAAATCAATCCAGCGCCAGAATGCGTTGTCGAGATTGAATTTAGACAAATCGAATATGTCTGCTAACTTATCAAAATGTTCGTTTAAGCGTAGTTTCATGAGGGTCATGAGCATTTCATAATGGCACGGATCTGGAAAACAGGGGCAGAGGAAATTGAAAATAACATCAAATGTTTCTACTGGTAAACCAGTATAGTAAATGAGTTTTTTTGGCTATTTGCTCAAGTTCTTGTAACTAAAAATGTTAAAATTTTTTAGTTTTTCCACTACCTCATTTCTCTCCATTCTAAGCTGCATAAGTTCTGCCTCAAAGTTTTCTAAATTAGCTAATTTGTCTAAAGCTTCATCTTTCTCTTTTCTGATTCATAAAGTTAACTCCTCCAATTGATTTTCTTTGACGGTTGCATTTGACTCACTATGAGATGAAGCTGCAGTATCGACTGGTTCTGGATTTCTATTAAATAGTTCTATTTTATGACTTTTCGCTTTTTTATGCGAACTGTACTGTATTTATTCATTGTATCCGTTTTTATTTGAACTTGTTTTTGTGATGACAAATAAACGATTGATTGATATGCACACTTCTATCTTTTGCACTGCTGTATCTGAAAAGTCTTTTTAAATTGGATTTACTTGAGGCGGCTGAATATACAAAAATTGATGGAATATAGTCTGGATGGCAGGGATCTCTAACTGGGTTGCCTAAAAAAAAAATTTCTTGCAATTTTTTTGACATGACAACAACTCGGATACTTTCAGAAATTAAGTATTTCAGTTTATTTCACCAATGAAGAAGTGCAGTGGTACAGTGCATAAGTGTGAGTCAGGAAAAAAACTCAATAAAGAGCATTACAAGAGTTTAATAACATATCAAAAATAGAGCAATTCCAGAAATAAAAAAAACTATTGGCAAACATATGGATACTTACCACTGATAAAGGGGTCTTACTACTTACTGAATACAGCGCGAAACAGAAGGAAACCAGCGCAAAACAGGAGACGCAGTCATTACCACCTCCTGCCACGAAAGAACCACGGCGCATCTCGCTATGGTTTTATGGCGCTATTTCCGGCATATATACAAGGTTATGTACCGGATTATAGGTCATCATGCGAAATTTCATCTACCTTTTTAGTGCTCCAGAAGTATGTGCAGCAATATGTCGCACAACCTGAATCCGCTACACACACACACATACTATTTTCAGGTTGTGCGCCATCTTGGTGCACATACTTCTGGAGGTCCTTTTTTACCTAACCCTAAAGCCAACCATATCCATATGGAAAATGTTCTAAATTATGGTACCCAAAATGTGTCACCAGCAGGGGCAGATCTGCCATTACAGCATTACTGGCTACATATGTTGGTTTGTGTTTTTAATTTGCTGTCGTGGTACTCCAACTCAAAACAAGGTGCCCCGAACTCATTGCAAAATTTTTTTCTGCTTCACACTGTTTTGCGCTGTTTCCCCACTGTTTTGCGCTGTTTCCCTCTGTTTTGCGCTGTATTGCGCTCTTTGTGGTGTTTCGCGCTGTATTCAGTAAGTAGTAAGACCGCTGATAAAGTGCTTACCGCAAATGTAGACAGTTGGGCCCGTTGGATTCCACGCGTTAGATAGATAGTTTATTTTGAAAACTCCATAACAGACATAAATTAAAGATGGAGAATTCTGGAGAGCAAGTAAAACTAATATATTCTCATGCAAAGATATTGTGGAGAGTGGAATGTAATAGCTTGACAAAGATAGTCATACTCATGAAGACATGAACGCTTTAAGAAGAACCAAGCCATGAAAAACTACACTGGTTGCTAGATGGGGCATTGCGGAAAAGGTAATAAGTGGTTTAATATACAAACAAACGCAAAACCATGACGGCAAATTCGGTGTGCGGACACTCATAAAAACAATTATCAAGAAAAACACTAATCACATGTGAACAGGTCTGTAGCCAATAATTGATATATTGACGTGGCCAGCATTGTTAAAACAGTATACACACAGAAAGAACAAAACAAAAATATGCCATTAAATGAATGTTTAAAAACTTTGCGCATTGATATGGTCATAGTAAGTTACCCTGCAAACTATTTACACATGTTATATAGGGCGCGGCTCAACGGGCTAAGCGTTAGGAATACGCTCGCCACCGCACCTCTAATTACTCTGCGTGGGTTCGCAGGTTCAAATCCCATGCAGGGATGGTTATGTGCGAGAGGATTGCTGGACTCCTCGCCGTCGTTGGGTGGTTCACGTAACCGCTGGTCCGTTACGGCTTCCTCCACCACCAAGTCCATGCTTCCGAAAAACAAACAATACAGTAAAAACTAATCCCATACCCGACTTGGAATGGTAACCGGGCCAGAGGCCGTGGTTCGCCATATGGATAAGCCGTCTTATCGGCTTTCCTCTCCCCCGGGATAAATATGCAAATCCTATCCTATCCTAGTTGAATACTCATTTAGTACCGGTATTCGTTCCATTGCTGTTATTTCTGCGACACGCTGCACATCTTTGTCGCCGTTCATTTCCTATTCGGGAACCTGGAATATCCTTATTGATATTCGCTTTGTTCCTAAATCCAGAAGCAATACAATATATAGGTATCTCGCACCGGTACGTCGAGCAGTAGACAAAAATAATGTAACAAACCTGCAGTTTTCGTCGTCTGGTAACCGTTGGTCACGCATGAATGCGTCAGAATTACAGAATTTGTTAACGTCACTCACACATATCCTTTGTTTTGGTGACGCTCCCTGACTAGACTATTTGAAACACCTGGATAAAATATTTCGACAGTGCTTAAATTTCTCTGTAACGTTCTAGAAAAAGTTATACGACCGTGTCATACCGGTACCGTACCGTACCTAGTTAGATGGTTGAATAAAAGGCTCTCTCACTAGACAGAAATGTGTGCAGAGAAGCTGTTTTAGTAGACTACGGTACCGTACTTAATTAAGTTCAGAAGTTTAGAAAATGTTAGAAATAATGTCACAAAAATACCGTACTGTCACATTACGGTATTTAATGATCAGAAAAAAGTTATCCTTGTCCTTGACAGTACTGCAGTACTGGTACGAAGCGAACGCTTAACCGGTACCGCCTTTGCCGGTATAAGGTACCGGTACGGTACCGTACTGCTGTACGGTACTGGTACCGTATCGGGTCTGGTATAGTTTAGTACGGTACCACATGCACTTTAAGTTGGCCTGGCTCGGGTCTAGTATAGTTTGGTACCACAAGTACTTCCAGTTGGCATAGCATAACGAATTTTACATATGTTATTCCTAACCCCCTCCTGACTATGCCATCCAAAAATTACGTCACTACGACGTCATCATCACTTCATAGGGCTTGTCAAAGTATAATTACGATCGCCCAAAATGGCATCTGCGCCGCTGATAACGAACTCACTAACGCCGGCGATCTCTCTCCTATCGGGATCGTTGTGACGAAAAAGCGAGAGAAATAGCTTGCTCGATTTTGGATGATCGTCTGCGCGTTTTGGACTACCTCCGGCATACTTTGGTGGGCCTTATTACGCCACTGTGACGTCGAAATGATGTAATTTTTCGGTAACGTAGTCGGGTAGGGGTTAGGATTGACATATGCAAAAATAGTTGAGCCAGGCCAACTACTAAACTAGAAGTGCATGTGGTACTAAACTATACCAGACCCCAAAATTCGTTATGCTACGCCCACTGGAAGTACCTATACTAGACCCCAGATACTGAGATACCTTACTGCAGTACTGAGTGAAAGTTTGCAGGTGACTACGGTACGGTACTTTCAGACTTTAATGGCGGTATTCCAGTACTGATATTCAGGTACCAGTACTGTAGCTTACAGGCCTGTGCTACCTTACCGGTACCGCATGTACCGGTACCAATATCTTTTTGTTGTGTAATGAAGATGTTCAAAATATAGTAACAGTAGTAGTACAGTCATAGTCCTGTACAGTACGTACTGCTGTACGGTACTGGTCTGCCGGTAGTCAATCTCATACTATTGCTAATACTATTTTCTGATCTTGAAAAATAACTGTCAGTATCCTATCATTATGTCTATGTCTGTATGTACGATAACTAACAACAATTAAACAGTTAAAATAGAACTAATAGAGTGAAATTTTTAGCCGGATTAAGGACTAAGGAATAAAAAAGACCTCTGGACTGTAGTCAACAATTTAGGATTTCCAGCTGTCCAGCCATTACACAGTTCAGCAGTTATAATTCAACAGTTCCGCAGTACTGGTACGGTCAGCATCCAATACACGCATCAGTAAATGAAATTGGCTAACTTGATTTGAAGACTGTTATTATTTACATGAAACTAATTTGACTTATTTCAGTTTAAATATATTGAATTACAAAACATGCAATATGTCACAATTTGGAAACGTTCCAAATTGTGAGCAGGGGCTGCGAGAGGAGAATCAATAACGGATACATTCGCCGCCGAATCAAGAACAAATGAAGTAGTGGATTATATCAGTATATTGCCTTTTGTAAATAGACTCGTGAACTTTTTTTTATAATTTTTGTCCCTAATTTTTTTACAAAATGGAGACTGAAGAAGAACATGGACCTCCAAGTAATCAAAGCAATCAAAGTAAACATTCTCATTCAAGTAGCAATGGTGAGTTAATACAGTAATAGTGATAGTTAAAAATGTAAGAATGATGTTTTCTAGGCGCAGTTACATATTATCAAAAAGCTCCCACCTTTCATAGTATTCAAGGGTAAACGAGTGAATAAAGGCCTTCAGAAAGGAAGTGGTGCTGTGTGTGCTGGTGTGATTACAGTGGGAATGATTGGATGAATGAAGACTTGATACATTAACGAAGTTATACACAAATTTTGTGTATAATTTTTCTTTAAAAATAACAAGCGCCCGTGCTTGAATAAGGGCCCGGTTACTGAGTTTGGTTAAAAAAATATGGGCCCGGGCTACAAAACGAGCAAATACTGTAGGTTCCTATGAACATTCGCCAGGAGGTAGCTATAACAGCTTACCATTGATAATTTTAGACTACAAGTCTCCTGCTTGACCTTGACAATCTTCCATAAGATTTTATCAGTTTTCAGTATGATATGTTCATTATATATGAATGTACCGGTATATTCTTGTTAGAAAAATAAAGCCAATTTTCTCAATAATACAGTAGTGAATCTGAAACCTAAAGCTAATTGTTATGAGTTTATATAATTTATAAAATAAATCCCTCATATTTCTCTTTGTTATCTTGTTTGACTGTTTGATACTCGGATTTTCGCAGGTTCAGGATGGTCATGATATTCATCTTTGCTTTACAGCCTCAAACCCTCTAATGGGTTTCCAGGAAAGAGCATTATCATTTGAAGATTTTCCAGAGACTCTGCAGCTCAACCCTATTCAGTTTGCAAAGTGTGGATTTATTTATAACAATATATCGAAAGATCTAACATGTACTGGGTAAGTGTAACATTTTGTTTTTCATTTTTACCAAAAAATTTAGAATTATATGCTTTGGCACTTCTTTGCAGTGATGCAGTTATTCACGACTCGTATTGAACAAGGCCGCCGGGCCATTGTACTCATAGTTATTCTTCATTCGATGCTCAATGATTCATTAGGCTAAATGATGCCAAAGTAAATCAGAACCATACCTTTGTCGGCCAATATAATTTGTGGCTGACAGTCCTAAACCTACTTACACAAATATATTTCTTTAATAATGTTACACAATTTAACATAGTCAATTATGTTCGGCCAGACAAAATATATTGTGTTAGCATACAGCAAAACTAACGAATCCCTTGGAATAGTTGGGTTCACTCTAGAAAGATATATAATTGGTTCTGCAGAAACCCAATTGATAGGATATATATATTTTGTGTCCAAAAATGTGTTCAAAAGACAACCTAATTATTTTCAGTTGCAACAAGCTGGCAAATATCAACACATTAAATGCAACGGACAATCCTAGTGATCCACAGTTCCACATGGAAGGTTGTCAATTTGTGAAGCAAGACTCCAGACCGACATCGGCGGGTGGTGAGTCTTCTGATATCTATTGATAAAAAAGTATTATTTATGAGCTCAAACAGTCAAATCTGAATTCGAATCACTGTAAGAAATGTTACATTTTTTGATCTTAGACTTGTGTCCCCAACATGGTTAGTTGCAATAGACTAACTAAAAGTTTTGTCATTGTGCATGTATGTAAATGTCCCTGTAAAGTTTGTGTGTATTCAGGGTACAAATAAGGTGGTAGAGGAAATCGCACATTTATTTCTAAGAAAAGTTTATATCGCTTGCTTATTGCCAGTACTTTGTGTACTAGAATCCCAAGAGTCCCACTGAACAACTGCCCCATAAAACATTACATCATCTATTTTCGAAATTCCCAATAGGACTATATATTTTTGTGTTGAGCTTTGGTTAAATGATGGATCATTTGTTGTTTAGAAATAATTAATTCTCAATGTTATTTGTTAATTTCAGCTAAAGCATCTGTGCATAGCAATGAAGAATTAACAAAACCCTATGAAGTTGCATCAACCAGTGTAAGTATTTGTAATGAATTCTTTAAAAATCTGTATAGAAATGTGTCAAGTGTGACCCATCTGTAGACATTTATGCAATTGGAATTGGTGTTCTTTCTCTATACACTGATAGATATGTCTGTTCCAGAAGGGTTTACCTACCTAATTCTCATTTTATACGTATTTATCTGTGGTTATAATCTGTTCAAGCAAGAGCATTGAATTTTAAAATGTGTATACTTTTTCACCTCAAATAGCCAATTTTGACAAGTATTACAAATATAGACTCAAGGTTTCTTCTCTTTTGTTTCTTCCAGGGTTTACAAGGTCAGACTTATCTCTACAACCCGCCGATGTCTCCTCAGTCTTATCATCCTATGCATGCAAGTAGACAGGTAAGCTTTCATGTACAAGGTGCATCGTGCTGAGCGTTAGAAATATGCTTGCCACCACACCCTGTGTGGGTTCAAACTCTTTGGGGGATGATTATGTATGAGATGGACTACTCGCCGCCGTAAGGTGGTTCATTACTTATCGATCTTAAGATCGGTGAGTATGTTGATAGGTATTTGTCTGTGTGTTAGATGCACGCGATATCTCACGAAAGCGAGGTTGAATCTGCACCAAATTTTGTATGTGCATTCATCATAGCTTGGATCAGAAGCCTATTGATTTTGGATGGATTATGTCTTATAATTAGCGAGTAGTTAATAATTAATTAGTGATGAGACACACAGTGTCACTATGGAGTAAGACCACTGTTTTGGGGGATCCCCTAACCTTCGATCGATAAGTCTTTGGTTTCTAACCGATATTCTAGTTTAATCATTAGTCAGTTACGGCTTCCTCCACGAAAAAAATAACTGGCGATCTAATACCATACCCGACATGGACTGGTAATTAACCGACAAGAGGGCATGGTTTACCATATGAATATTAATAAGCTGTCTTATCAGATTTCCCTTCCCCAGGTTATTTATGGGGTTAATGAGATCCTATGATTTCGTGGCATTATGATTATGAGTCATCCATTGCCAATGGAGCCATGAATTTATGTTTATATCACATTTTGGTTTAATAAGAGGTTCAATATTGGGGATGATCATATTAATATAATATTCAAATTTATGTTGAAGTACCGTATTTTACGGGCAGTAAGGTGCACCCTCAATAAATATCAATGGTTTTGTCCATGAATGAGATGCACCAGGGTAATAGTTGGACGGTCGATTTTTTGAAAAAAAGGTTGGTGGTATGTAACGCAGTATCGGCTATCTCAGCTTGTTACTTGTGTGTGGAATAGACTATAGACTCATAAATGGGGAGTCATAGCTGGATATTGCCTATGGCGGTGGTTTGTAACGCAGTATCGGCTATCTCAGCTTGTTACTTGTGTGTGGAATAGACTATAGACTCGTAAATGGAGTCATAGCTGGATATTGCCTATGGTGGTGGGGAGCACTGTGATGGCAAACGGGCTCCTGACACCTAGCGCTGGTTTCAAGCCTCTCTCTCTTTAATATTCCAAGTCAAGTTTGTGGATTTTTAACAAGTCACTCGGAATATAGCACCCTTTTCAAATGTCTGTTTTGATTAGTTGACTTTGAGACATTGACTTATATTATACCAGTTTCATAATCGATCCTTTCTTTTTTATTTTTCCAGCCTGTGCAACAGGGCACTCAAGCTGCAAGTATGCCCGTGACACCATCAAGGAGGATGGAACAGGTTAGTTGTTTATCCTCAAAATTTGTTTTGGTAGAATATTTGTCAGAAGAGTTTCAAAATTAAATCAAGTATTGAGTGCTTTTGAAATTGGTATGTATATTAAGTCGATTGAATTACAGATTTTAAAAATATTCTACAATTTATTATCTAAATAGTTTGCTGTTTGTTAATCACGAGGTTGTGGAATCGCTGAAGATCCAGCGTCAATGAGACTGGCCATGTAAGTGATGGAAATCTCACTTTAAGTAAAATTATAAGCAGCCAATGGTTTTCCAATAGCTGTGAAGTGAATATCACCCACTTTATGTATCCAATGACGACTGACACCTGGCTCATTGCTTTGAATGGTGCCTTTTCAACTACAAGCAGTAGTCTATTTGGTCCCGAGATGTGTAAACTGATATGCCAACGCAGTTTAATTTTTAACCTAACATCACATAATAACTCTCACACAAATAATATAAATATCAAAGGCTGTTAATATTTTATTTCAGGTCACTAGAGTTCATAGGAGAGATGAAGGGGGAAGTACTACTAGTGTTCACCATGTTATTAGACAGGTACTTTATTTCTGTTTGTATTTGAATATATCAAAGATATTCCAACTCATTTCCTTCTATAGTGCAGAAGCTAAAACTTAGTCATGACATGAGTGCGTGGTCCACATTATGCGGTGTTTTTTTTTGAATCATCGTTTATGGTAGCCTGTTAAACTTAACAAAAATTAATGGTACTCCTGTAGTATGTGTACCAGAATGTAGTTGGGCTATAACTTTGGGCTATAGTTTGTGTTAGCCAAGTGAATATACCACCTGCCTATAGGTTTCAGTCTCTTTCACAACTTGATGTAAAGTAGGCGAACAAAATTAGTTACCTTCTTATTGGTACGCATACTTCTGGAGTGTCATCACATAACATGCTTTATGTATTAAAAACTGATATAGGGGATAATATTATTTTCATTTAGGGATCTTCAAGGGTTATTTCAAATCTAAAATGGAATATCAGAATTTCATACTGATATAATATTTTTAATATGGACTTAATTTTGTGGTTCACGTAACCACTGGTCGGTTACAGCTTCCTCCACCATCAAGTCCATGCTTCTAAAAACAAAAACTAACTAATTCCATACTCGACATGGAATGGTAACCGGACAGAAGGCTGTGGTTCGCCATATGGTTAAGCCGTCCTATCGACTCTCCTCTCCCCCAGGATAAATATGTAAATCCTATCCTATTCCATTTTTGCATTCATTATATGGATGGTATATGCTATTAATCTGCCAATTATTTTTTCATAAAATGTTATCTATGAGCATTTGAGATGGGCTTGATTGTCTAAAACAGGCTTTCCCAAACTGGGCTCTGCGTCCCATGGGGATCTGTGATATCTGCACGGGGGTTCGCAACAATATGAATCGGAGTGCTCTGTGAAGATTGATTTTAATCAAATATCATTTCTCATTAGTTACGCACAGAAATTGATACAGAAGGGGGTTCGACAAATCTAAGATTCATGAATATTGTTTCGCAGCTCAAAAAAGTTAGGGAAACCTGGTCCTAAATATTATGAGATTCAGTATTATATCAGGAAAAAAAGTGTATTTTCTTTTTCTGCAGTGCTGTATAAGGTTATGAAACGGCAGTGCAATATGGAAAATTTAAATAAATTGTTAGATTTGTGATTATATTAAATCCTAATTAACATTTCATCTTTCTTTTTTTAGGAATCTCATCCAACAAGCCCTGTACCCAGTGGTACGTTTTCATCAAGTTCTGGAGAAAGAACACCACGGCACTCACAACAGTCATTTCATTTTCAATCAAATCCACGTAAGTATTTAAAATGGGGCTGTAATTATTAATCTATACCAGACATGGGCCAAGTACGGCCTGCAGGCCAAATCCGGCCCGTTGGGTAATTCAGTCTGGCCCGCCTAATGCTGCCACAACCAAAATGAAATCTAATTTTAATGTTTTAGCTAAAAATAGCTCAAGGAATTTGCTGAGATTGCGGTTAAATTTAGTTTTGGCATGAGGCGTATTGTTTTCCACCTTTTCTTTGTAATACTGTAAATATTGTTCATAAAATGTAACTTTTTATGTGCCACTTTTATGGCCCGCCAGTCTGAGTGTGCACAATTTCTGGCCCCTGGTTTAAAAACCGTGCCCACCCCTGATCTATACACTTGGCACGAAGGACAAAACTTTGAACTAAACTTTGACACCCAAGCTGTTTCCAAAATGATAAAATAAATGAAAATTTAATTGGATCTTCGGTTCCAAACACTGAGAAAACCAAATTTTAATGTCAAAAATTTCAGCCTATATAAGCCTCTTATAATGGTGTTTTGACTCTTTGAATGGTTCTGCATAGTGTGATATGTTTATTTCTGCTATAGCATCCTTGCATTATATGCATATACGGAACCACACAAAGGCATTGAGGGTTAGTCTCGGAAACCTCAACTGATAGTTCTAGTATTGAATACATGAATCCAACCAAATTTGATAATCATTAAATTTTAAATCGATCAAAAGTTTTGACAATTCTTTTCTAATTTTAGCTTCAATTCATTCTTCAATTCAAGAATCTTCAAATGTCCATCGTCCGGCAGCATCAAGAAGGCTGTATGAGCCCCAAGTAAGTGTGATTTTTGTAATTATATGCTGCCAGGTAGAAAATTTTATCAGGAAATTCAGTTAAAACGAGATCTGAATTGTTTTTAGTAGAGTTCTTAGTATTGAAAATTTCAAAGTTAGCACTAATGCCTGACTGTTGGGAATTTTGCTAATAGTGAAATGGGAATCAACTATGGGAAAAATATTGTCCGAAATTTAAAAAATGCTGATTAAAGATTTTTTTACCCAAATATTCTGCCGAAGGCATGGTCACTAGGTTTTTCAATAGTAATTGTCGGTTGTCAAAAGCCAGGTTAAAATATTATGAGAATTCAGTTTTGAAAAAATATTCCTGATTGTGTTCTCAATAGAACTGTGTACTATGTAGATATTCAAAATTAGCTTTCTGTGTGATCTTTGCCTATAGTGAAAATGGCTACACCACATAAATAAATTTTCTGAAATTTAATTTATGAAACAAATTCTAAAAATGCATTTTAAGATGTTTTCACAAAAAAAAATTTGGAGGAGGCACGGTTTTAAGCTTCTTATGTATTAAAGGCGATTTGTCCAGAGATTGGAGATTTAGAAAAAAAATTTAAACTAACTCACTCAAAAAGGCAAAAATTATAACTATTATACAATATTAAAAAATCGGTAATTCAACTTTGAAATCCTAGTCCTATGGCCTTTTATTTTTTCTTTCTTTTCACTTACCAGCAAATGGGAAATTCCCAAAGTCCATTTTTGCTTTTGTAATGCAGTGAAACTGAGAACCTTTGACTATACTTTTCACCGATAAAGTGTATTGAGAAATCAAAAAATCTAGAGTATGCTGGTTTCCAATATATTGTTTTTACTCGTGACTCAGATAATTCAAAAAATAAAAAATAAAGAACCTGTCACATAATTCAATATAAATTGATAGCTTAGACTTAGAGCAACTTCCTGGTTTTGTGCGTTTGTTTGTATAGAATAGTTTTCTGTTGAAGAGGTTATGGAAATTTTATTTTTAGCTATGTATCTATTCATACCATGTATCTGGTTGCATATTGCTTTTTCACTTCCTGGAGGGGAATGTCATAGAATAAAAATGCTGCAGCATACGAATATGACAGCATGTTTGTGTGCTATCATGTACATTTTCATATCATATTAACCTTTTGTCTAGATTTTTTTTAATTTAAACTCTGCAATCGGGCTATGCATCAGCCTTTTTGCATTCTGCATTGTTTCATCTCCTATACTTCCCTGTTAGTCATCATGACTGTGTTGGCTTTTAGCAATACATAATATTATTAAGAATGAAGTCCACAATATCTATATAGTATAGTATGAATATATTAACATTTTTATAGTCTATGTAAAAAGTGACCCTAAAATACAGAAACTATAAATTTCTTAAATACTTGTACAAAAACGAAGAAAATTTTTGTAGCACTTGAACATTCATTTTTGTATGATTATACCCAAAATTGTCAGTGAACTAGGAAGCTTTGCGTAAAATTATGTTCTCCTTAGAATATTCTCTGCTTTTGGGCCTTTGGGATCGCTCTTTATATCATGTATACATAATTAATCATTTTAGGTATTTGTTAGCCTGTATCCACTTACAAATTACAATGTGTACAAAAACGGATCCAACAACTCGTCAATTAATTCATCATTTGACTTCGTAGTAGATATTTGTAAATTGAACTGAGATCTCACACCCTCGTACCCTGCATTTTATTTGAAGAGCTGCTTTACAGATTTTGTAATAGTTTCTGTATTAAACATGGAAGTCTAAAATTTCTCAGCAGAATTTCAGTGACCAAATGCTATAGAATCAAAATTAAGTACAAGACAAGACAATCTAGAAAATATGAATTCAAACTTTGTATAAGCCACTCACGCAGCAATAATCATTATTTTTACTCTTGAGCATTAGAGACAGAATATCTGGTGCTACCGAAGTATGTGAACCAAGATGGCGGACATCGAAATTTAGTATGTGTTAGGGTTAGGCCATAATTTTATTCCAATTTTCCCCATCTTAGTTCTATTACGAGTTGAGGATTAGCCGAGTGACTCCCATAGTATTTGTACCTCAAATTATGGGCTAATCTTAATCAGGTACACATACTACGTTCCGGTGTCCGCCATCTTGGTTCACATACTTTGGGAGCACCGAATATCTATAGTAGGAGAGGAATACCACATAGTCCTATTTTGAACAATTCTAATGACAGCCAAAATCGAATAATCTATTATTCTGAATAATATTTTTGAACTTGAATTATTGAATATGCTATGCTTTGGGTCTTTTTCATTATAAATTAAATAGAAGTCAAATCATATTCAGTAATTTATGAGTTGGGAAAGCGAAACATATTTATAATGTATTCAACCTATCTATATAACTGCCATATTGTGGGAATTTTCCAGAAAAGATAATCAATTGTAGCCTGGCATGCATCTCACTTGGCCTAGTGTAACAGAGGGTTCTCATGACCAAAATTGCTATTGCGCAATGCGTACAGATGTTGCAAAATATTTGTTAATATTTGATCTAGTTAAAGCTGGTGCTAACCGCCGGCTGCCGGCACTAAGTTAACCATTAACAATTAGACGCAAGATGTAATAGTAAAAGCCATTATATCATTTTTCATACCGGGTAATTTTTCCGGACCACTTCCCGCTATATTTCATAATTGATGATTTTTTTCTCATTTTGTCACGTATTTAACCCAGGAGGATTTTGCTGAATGTCGTTTTTGTAAATTTTAGGCAAAAAATTGTTTTACCCTAAATTTTAGTGATTGGTTATTCTAACCAAGGGGTCCAGAAAAATTCATCTGTTCAAGGTGGCATTACCAACTCTCTGTCAATATGCCTGAGCATTGCTTGCTTCATTGTTTCCAGCATAAAACATTGTGAATCCAGATTTTTACAATCACGCCCATTCCACTCTATGTAATTACTCACTCAAATGTATGGAGATTATAAAAAAAAAAAATCCTGCAGTAGGCAACACCCACCGAATAATTATTTCACACTCTTGCAATATTGTAAGAACTTCAAAAGACTCGAGATGGACCTAGATATTTCAATCTACACCGCCAATACAAGCCAATGCATTAACCGCTTATTAAGTAACCACTGACGGTTTACACACCCTTCGAACAAGGCTTTGAGCTGCTATTTTTGAAAAGACTAAGTTTGGGTACATACAGTAGACTGTCACACATGTTATGTCCAATAATCTAATAATTAATATTAATAATAAGCCTTCTTAGCTTGCTTTGTTGGCTAGGAGGTGGCCAGAATTTGAAGAAAAAATTTTCATTGCAAAGAAAGTCTGATCTTCTTATTAAGTGTACTCGTATAGCTGGTTGTAAAGTTGGTTGGTTAGCTTGTTATTTTGAGGATTTGCTGGCTATAAAATAGCCTCAATTCTTATATAACATGAATGACTTAATAAGGTGGCTTCCAATTACTTTTTCCCAATTATGTTCTAGAAGGTTCTGCTGCTTTTATAGCCTATAGTAGTCGCTTCTTTGGCGCAATAATATTCAATTCATTTGTTCTCTAATCAAGCATGACTGTGGCTTTTCATATTCATTATTGCATAAAATTAAGTTTTGTGTGTCACTCTTACGTATCATTAATTTGTGAGAATTGGCCAAGCAAGAACTACTACACCACACATGACTTGAACTGGTAGCTAGCTTAGAGGCTGTTTACTATATGATTAATAGGTATCTATATAAAGGAACCTGGCATATCTGTCACATGGATGTGCTTTGTCCATACCCCATAAACATAGGGTTTATCACGGTTAGGATTATGTCATATTTTTCTATGATTCACAGCAGATGGCATGTTGCCTTCAATATTTATTTATTTTGTCCTAATGAAAATCAAGTCATTGGAACATTCTAGAAAGAAAATAACTTTTCTGCAAATCATCTCAGAATACCGAAACTTTTGGGTATAACTTTAATGATAATACATCATAATTTAAGTGTTTAATAATAAATAAGTTCTCATAGAAGTAATATAGACATTTCTGAGGTTTGTTTGTGGTTACCCTGCACAATTGAAAAAAATGTCAGGGCCTTCTCGTGATAACACTACTAAATTTTTTGTTATTCCAGTCTTGAATTTAATAATTGATCATAATATGTTTAGCTGGTGTTATCTTAGTTACGGTTTGTAAAGGTTTGCTCATCCCTATCATTTGAGGGTAATAGTTGTTATGGTTTAAAAATTTAAACTACATTCTCTCACATTTCAAATTTCTCTCCTTTTTTGTTATGGATGGATGATCTCTCCTGGAATTCTTCAGTTAAATTCCTATTTACTAATAATTCAGTTTAGATATAGCAATTCAGAATGATACTTATGGTTATGGTAAATAATACTAATAGGAATAATACCAATAAATAAGTTTTGTAGTATGAATAATCACTCCTGATGCATTGCCTAGTGCCTACCTAATTTATTACACCCTAAGAAAGAAGGGGGGTATGGGATTTAAACTGAAGATTTTAACCCACAATTCCATCATAGTTAAGTCTAACTTATCAAATATCAGGTTATCTTATCCACTGGAAAACTCCCAAGAGAATTTACCAATGTACAACAAGTTTACATAATCGCAACTGGAGGTACATTCTTCAATTTGCAATTCTCACAAGCTACAGTTCTCTTTTTGGTTGATGATGTAATATTCTTACCCTACAAGGCCTACATATCTCCCGGGAATCACCCAAACACAAATTATGTTTGAAAGTATCATGCTTAGAAGTATGTGGGATTTTCCAATGATGATGTAACTGACACCTAATGTTACCTATAAAGCAAATTTAGAGCTGATGTTCACTTCAGGCTGATTATATCTCCTCCACATAATTAAAGCAAATATCAGAATAATACAATCTCATATAGTAGTATTTGGGTTCTACTTTTTAACTACTCTGAATAAGACCTTGTATAGGTAGCTCAAAGTAGGCCAAATTGCCCATTCTGACAAGACGATTTTAATTTCGACTGGACATTTCATCACATGAATATTTACCAAGATTCTTAATTTACTTGTGACCTTGATTTAGAGCTAATTTATATGAAATGTAGAAGTTTACATTTCTAGTATTTATATTCAAAATTTCATTCATAAAACTATCAATGTAGCAGAAAACCGTTTTATAGGATATTCGGGTATTTTGATGATATATTGAGTAAAATAAAATTGATCCGAAACATTTGGAAAACTTTGAAATATGTGGCAAATAATTACTACATTGAAAAACGGGAATTGCTTGTGTGAAAAGTAAGTTTTTAAATTACTGCATTATTCTAATGCTATGTTTGTGTCTCGTAATATTGGCACTAACTGGTAAAATCTATATTATAATGAGTTAAAAATTGTGTGAGGACATAACATATATATAATATTTTTGCAACAGTGATTTCAATTTTAAATTTTCAACTGAACCCTTATAATTAGGACAAAATTCATTTGAAAATTTTTTATATAAATCACAATTTTCCAAGAAAATAAAAATTTCTCTAAAAAGCGAGAATTCATTTGAAAATAAATTTATCCGAATTTTATTGACATATAACTAACTCATTTGAAATCCCCAACTATGAAAACAATGTTGTTCCCAATGTTGGTCTGAACTCGAATTAATCCTCAACCTTCTTTATTAAACATACTTTTTTAAATCAGATTAAATTCCATGGTTTTATGATTAAGCGCTGAAAAATAAGTTTTTATCGATTGTTTTCTCCATGTTGGTGAACCCCCAGATGACAAACTTATTTCCCAGCCGCTAACGCTGTTATGTAAGCCTTCGGCAGACTCGTTTTTGTTAATCTTGATTGTCTAAATTTTTAAAATTCATTCTTTTGGTACAGTGTTATTTTCAGAATACATTCCAACCGAATTCTTTGTTCATTCTCGTCACGAGTCAGTGCTTTACAATGGGGCCTTTATTATTTATAATATAAATATAAAAAGATGAATCGTAATAAAAAAAGGATTCACATCCCATGATGATCTATGACTATGACCAAGAAACTTTTCAAAAACTTCTATTTTCTACTTGTTATATTAACTTTAATATTGAATTTGAACCTCATGGGAACAACGACACTTGTTATGGTCGAGAATCGTTGGGGTTGTATATGGCTTCGAATCTTTTAGGAAATTACCATGTGCCATAGAATTGCTTGACTTCTTGCTTTTACAGGGTGTTTAGTGACCTGGTAGATTACGGCAATGACGGTGGTACCCCAAACTACAAACTTATTTCCCGACCACTGAGCTGGTTATGTAAGCCTACGGCGGACTTGTACCTGTTATTCTTGATTACCTAAATTTTTAAAATAGATCTTTCAATAAGAGAGACTTTAATTTCGAAATTCATTCAAATTAAATTTGCTGTGCTTTCTCATCACAGTCAATACTTATTTATAGCATAAATATGAATATCTTTATCTTTAAAACAATGATTTACTTTCTTATGCATCAATATGTGTTCCAACTACTTCCAATTTCTACTTATTTTACCAACTTGTTAATTAAGTTTCGTCAAAAAGTTCAAGAGAGCAAATTATAACAGAAAGATCAGCTGATACTACGATAATTTGCATGCTGGTACTAATCACCAACTATTTTTCTTGTCTGCGGTTTCGAATCCTATGGGAAATTAGATTGTGTGATAGGATTGTTTGACTTCTCACTGTTCTATAGTGATTGAGTAAACGCCAGTACAGTTGATTATGTTTTCCTCCATTTTTAAATCGGTTAGCCAGACTATGCCTTGGCTTTATTTTATTTGCAATAATGCAATCTAAGTGAAACAATTTAGATCGGAAATTTTCCAAGATTTGAAAAGATGATAGTAACAATTCTTCTCCATGATAACTTTGGTAACCACAAAATGAGCGGTGGCCTAGCAGGCCAAAACATTACAACACCACCTCTACACCATTTTTGGTCTTAAAAAAGTACTTATTTACATATTGTAGGATAACGGTGGGTGCTTGTACAGGGTCTCATTAAAAACGAGGACCCTAATAAGCATTGTATATTGAACGGGAAATCATCGTCATATAAAATATTTTCTTACAAATGACGCAGTATTTCAATGATGTTACTTGTCTGGACCATCAGCAAATATAGGTGTGATTTCATGTTACATACCAAACCCATGGCAAATATCATCTAACTCTGTGTTAGTTACATCCATGCGAGGTAGAATTTTCAGTAATATTCCATCATATCCTTCTCATGGCTTTGACCTACACACTGTAATAGTGGACAGTACTCTGTTTATTAATCTATTACAACCTTTCATAGTCTAGTTTTATAGCAAAATGTGCAATAAGCGGCACTTTGTATACTTTTGTATTTCAATTTTTGAGTATTGGGACAAATGTAAAGTTTTTATGGCATATCCTATTTTGGATTATAGTCATATATAGTCTTGTTTCACTTACTTCTAAATGTTGTGTGAATGAAAAATCTCAGGTCTAAACTATGTAAGGTTTCATCCTCTTTTTCATTGTGTGATCTCAACTGAAATTTGATATGTTGACTAATTGTTTTTGTTTGTTTGTTCAGGGAGTTGGATTGTCTTTATAACTTGCTTTATTGAAAGATCTGCCAATTATTATCACATAGCCTATCCAGTTTTACTTACCTGTTTTTTAGTAAGCTTCATTGACAGAGCTATGATTCATAGATTTCTGTACTTTGTAACTCTATCATGTAACAAAACTTATTGGTCATCGGACTCAAAACAAACTTAAAATACACAATGAGTAAGTAAAGTCATTCATCTCTGAATCATCATATTATTGGTTTTCTATAGAACTAATATAATCCAAGTAAACAGGTTGGTTTGTTACGCCACCTTCTAACTTTAACCTAACCCAACATTTGCCCAACGGGAGAGAAATTTTGTCATTTTTGAAACAAACTTTTCTGGTCTAAAGCAAATAACAAGATGTTTCCAGAAAAATGAAACAAGCTGAGCCACCCAATGAGTCAACCTCGTAAAATTAGCTCATAAAGATACCGAAATGAATAATGAGTCAGTTTACTATTTGTACTATTTCATATTATGTACCTCATGATAATGTGTAAGTGTGACCTTGATACTTGAAAGTTTGAATCAATCATTCGTTAGAATCAGAATTTTAATAATTAGTATTTCATGCAAAAGTCATGCTACTGATGTTTGAAAAGCAAATAAACTGATCACTCTGAATATACCAAACAGTAACTGGTTACAGTTTCATATTTGCAATATTATAGATAAGCTTTAAGTAAGCCACCTCAAAGTGTAAGCTATATAACTTGTGCTTTTTCAGCACAATGCTCTATGATTAGTCTATTCATTTATTTCATTTGTCATTTTTCTTCACAACTTATTTTTTGGGGGTTGCTGGGATGCGATGATGATGTATAAAGTACTGTACGACGGCAACGCAACAGTACTTAAAAATTGTAGATTTTGTTGATATTTGATGAAAGCAAGGTCACAGGAACTCACTGATCGCTGAGTCATGCTACGGACGAACACTAAAAAGCTAGAAGCTACTGACACTATGAGAAATTACAGTTTAGGATTTTGTTCTGAATAAAATAAAAATGTGCATTATCAATATATTACTATATCTATCGGCGCTCTCTTAGTGTGTGTACCAAGATGGCGCACAACCTGATAGCCCTAACCTCGTACCCATTCTATGTTCAGGTTGTGCGCCATCTTGGTACACATACTAAGAGAGCACCTACCCCTAATTATCGAATAAAAACTGAAGTGAAAACAACTTTCTGTATCATCTAAAATATAATTTTTTCTTCTTTTCCAGCCCACATCTTTTGACCCGCACTCATCCTTACAATTTCATTCATCAAGAACTACAAACCCGGGAACTTTGGAACAAATCCTAATCGACTATGACATGAGAGTCGCTGAACATAGATTGTAAGTTTTATTAGTGGATTTAGGATAGATATGATTTTTCATATTTATTTCTTGGAGAGAAAAGTTGCCTCGATTAAAAGTTGAAGATATGGTGAACCACAGCAATCATCCTGTTCAAATTATGGGAATATTCGATTGGATTTGTTTGGAAATGCCGGTTGAGGAAGCCGTAACCAACTACTAATTATGAGAACCACTGTTCCGCAATGAGGAAGTTTGGTCATATTCAGAGACTACAGTTAATAATTCATCCCACACATAGAGTGAAATGACTGCACAAATTTATGTGAATGTGCTTAAATAAATATGTAATGTAATTAATTTGCATAGCAAAATTCTTTCTAACCCCTATTGTAAACAAAATGGTTGTAATTCTCGGTATTACCTTGCATTAAACAAACAAATAACTACAACTAAAAAGTTAAAATTCGCTGAAAGTGAGACAGTACTTTCATAAATGAGTGCATTTATAAATTTTGAATAATAACTGTCTTGCACAACTTCATCTCTTACAAACTCTGAACCTAACATCCCGGCCAGCTACCAATAGCAGATGAGATAATTAATTGTGAGGGTTGGTATCTTTGACACTCCCAAAATTGGCAAAATGTTGTCTGAGCTTGTCATTCCATTGACTGGCATATCAATAAAAGGGTCTGCTCATACAAGTTATTCTCAATCGTTCATGAACCATGGCTCTTGACTCTCTTCGCCTGTTCTTTTATAAAAATACCAATTTTTGCTTTTATTAATAACATGTTTCTATCAGTTGTGTTTTTACTCGACGCTTGTAATAAAAAAGGCCAATGATGGAAGCAAACGACTAAATTTATTTTACAGTCGGAATGAACAAATCCCCCAATTTACTGTAAATTGATGTATTAACTAAAGCAGGCTTCTAGTCTCAGCGAATGTAACTCCATTCATTTTCCAAAGAGTTCTTTTTCATTAATAAAATGCAACATACCAACTTAATAAATGTTTTTCTTACAGACTAACCTTTCAAAGATTCTGGTTGACAGAAAATGAATTTCGTAACATCCGTCTTCTTGTCATATGTGGCTTCTATTGCCTGGGCCAAGGAGACGCCGTGGAATGTTTCTGCTGCCACGTTATTGTTGCTAACTGGTCCCGAAATGACAATCCTAGGCAAAGACATTCGGAACTGAGCCCGCGTTGCAGGTTAGTACTTTAATTTCGACTTGTCATATTTTATGGCTCATGAACCGATTTTCTGGGGCCGCCTTGGCTGATTTTTTTTGTTCTGGCATCTGTTTTTTAATAGGTTTGGAGCAAAAAATATTAGCTTATTACTTAAAAATATGCTAATTTATAGATATTCATCTGGCACGATTTGTTCACATTTTAGGATTACATTAAACAATAATAGCATCATTAGTGAAAATCTAGGATTCAATTCCCATGCCCCCCAACTCACCCAGGGTGTTATAAATGGGGTAATTAATGCTGAACTAAAAAAATTGATTCCAAACAACAGTAGCTTTAACCTAGCAAACGATTGCTCATTCTGAGCCTTTTTACGAGCAAAAAGTCATATAAGATGCTATATAAGAATTGTTTTATCTAACTTTTAAAAGATTTGAGGCAACTGGTGCCAGAATTTTTCAAGTTCAGTACGTTGTACAAATAAATGAGAAAAAATCAACTCTCTGCAAAATATACATATGGTAATAATTCAGACTAATAAAATTACACACTTTGTCATTTTTTAAAACCTTTTGCATATGCCAGTATTTATGATGTATATCCAATAAAAAATTCAATATTGAAAGGTATTTGTGAGATATACTTCAAATATATATTTTTAGACAAAGATATATCCACCCAGATGTTTGTTGCTGAATAAATACTTCGTTGTTTACTTGCTTTATTAGTCACGCATGGTGTGTTTACATATTGAATTCTTCTGGTGCAATCAAACATGGAAACCTAGCAATATAATATAGCCTATAGCCAGCCTCTGCCCCTTTTTAAAATGCAAAACAGAAAATACATAGCAATTTTTTGTAGCTTGAAATACTTTTTAGATCCTCGGGCCAGGACACGCTAACTGATACAGTCTAACTTGACAATTAGAATTTTCAGTCGACCACACTAGCGTGAGTTTACCTCAAGCCAATATTGTAGCGCGAAGTGTACCGCTGCACCTTTTATTCTTGATAGATATCAATAATTTCATATCTGAGTTTAGTAATTAATATTATTGGCATGGTAGCTATAAACACAATGGACCCCACACTGCAGTAGCATTAAATTGATATCATTTTTTATCAA
Organism: Styela clava; assembly: GCF_013122585.1. Lineage (NCBI taxonomy): Eukaryota > Metazoa > Chordata > Ascidiacea > Stolidobranchia > Styelidae > Styela > Styela clava. Next base: position 39,129 of record NW_024102700.1, read on the forward strand.
TGGGTAATTTTTAACCCTGTTTTTCCAGGATGAGACTTATTATAAATATAAATATGGCTCTAATATGATTGGTCAGTAAGAGTTAACATTCTCTATGTACAAGTCTTATTATGGACTTAACTCAAAAGAAAACCAATAAGACATTTTCGCGCCTTTTTCAAGCATGATATAGGCTTGTCCGAGTGTTTTTGTATCCAGGTTGTGTGTCACTCCTTTTGGCATATTTCCAATTTTACGAGTTTTATATCTGTAAATATTTGAAAGCTAAAAAAGATACAAAGGAATATCTTATTCCTTGAAAGAAAATAATTTGCGCGGCCGAGCGCTCATTTTCCTCCGTAAACACGCACTAATAATTACCCGCACAATAATAAACAAACAAGAACTGCGTTGACTCCACAAATATACCGCTTGGTTACTCGGCAGCTGTTTGCGCTACACCATTGCCTGTGATATCATTTTGTTGGGAAAACAAACAGCGAAACGACTGTTACGCTTGCGAGAGAGTGCCGTTATCATAAGTAATGGTACGGTAATTTACTTTGCATTTTAGCTCCATTATGTTCAAATTACTATAATAAGCACCCATATTGGTTTGCAACAATGAAATGTCTTTCATCTGACAGATTTGAAGCATTGGAAGTCATTACACCTATTCATATACTTAATAAAGCAATCCTATGGTCGAAAATGGTTAAACTTTTCCGAATATTTAGAATTGAAACAAAGATCAATAAATTCACCCAAGTTTTGAGTGGGCACTCCTGCTTGTTAATAAAAACAGAACTGACGCTTCCTGAGACAAATTTGTATTGTCTGCGGAGGTCGTTCATTGTGCTTCAGACAAAGGAGTACACTACAAAAACAATATAGGTTGAATCCAAAAATTGTAAATATTACTGAGGTTTTGTTACATACAGCAAGCCTGGTTCTAGGTACACTTTAACATACCCAGTATGCAACTCTAACTGATGGATACAATACAATTGTTATTTCATATTTGATTATCATAAACCACTTGTTTGTTTATCATAGATGGACCACTTGTTTCCCCATGGGAACACTACGAATTCTTTAGTGCAGCAAAGTATAAAGCGCAACTTCCTCTCTGACCTTTAGTATCTGAGTAGTTAATTATGAGGTCATATATATGTATTTGTTACATACAAACATAAAGTGATATTCCCCCCGTCCTGAAATGGTGAAATTCCTCCCAGCAAACGCAGCCATACCCCTTCTGAAAATAATTCTAAATTCACATTCAATAATATTCAGCTATAAGATTCTACTCTCAATGTTTCTTTTTGGTAATAAAACTTTCTTACTAATATTGTCAAAGAGTTATTCTTTCGATACTACTTATTTAAAAGGTGTTTTTAATGGGACATAGTCTGAATTGTTGCTTTGAACAAGGCATAAAGCCCTAATAAAACCAATTTAGAATAGATGTGTTTTTAATGAGACATTGTCTACATCAGCGCCATCCCCCCCAATGGTGAAAATCTTCTTAGTTCAGTGTCCCCCGAACAAATTTATCTCATTAATAAGCGAGATCTCAAGCCTGTGATATCAGCATATCTTGGTTCAACATGTCAATATTGTATAATACTTGCATATACAACCCCCTTTGCAACGACTCTAAAACAGTGAATTGATAAAAATTCAGTTATAAGCCAACCCTACAAATCATTAATCATGACACAGCGTACCCACCTATCACAGCAAATGGGTATTGCTATCATAGCTTAAACACGCCAGCGATCAGTCAATCACAGACTGTTATGGCTGTCATAGCGTAACAAGCATTGCTTCGAGTGTGTGCGTGCACGCTCGTTATGCGTGTATAAGCCGACCCTCCAGTTTTGCAACTTATTTTGAGTTTTAAACTAGGCTTATATGAGGATGTACAGGATTTCATTGCCACAAATTGAAAAAAATCGTTTTCTATTTTCTAGATTTATTGAAGGAGAGGAATGTGGCGACACACCTTTACCGATTGAAGTTCGGAGTCCAAGATCAACGCCTGCTCATAGTTTAGTTATACCATCTTTGCAGAGGTTAGTTGTGCAAAATTTTAAGTGTTTTTTATTCATAGATGCAAAAATTTTGAAGTCTGATTATACGTTTACTTTCAATATGTGAAATTTATAAACGATGAATAAATTAAATTTTTTTATGTAAAATTCAAATTTCCATTATACGTTTTTTGGTGATGTTTTTTGCAATTCAAATTTGGATAGAATAATTTGTATTTATTTATCATAGTAGAGAAAAAAGTAGAAAGGTTATATATATAAACATACACATTCGACCATGTTCTCTCATCTGGTTGCTAGTCCAGATTTGGGAATAGTTATTAATAAGTCAGAGTTTAAAAAGTAAACGAATAGCTTGCGAGCCCATATGTTTCTCTCAGGGAGGCCCTTTTAGAACCTATGTTATAATACCGAGTGTCCCAAACTTTCTGGGCCGCGGGCCCCCGTTTGTGGATTTTATTTTTGACTGACCCCCATCCTATGTTGTATCAATTTCTGTGCCTAACCAACGATGAAGGGTGATGTTTCCTTGAACGAAATAAAACTTGTGAAAATCTGAATAAATACATACTTACGTTAAATACCGATAGGCTAATGGCAATTCGATAAGAATATGTGGACCTCCTGAAGTATGCGCACCAAGATGGCGCACAGCCTGAACATAGTATGTGTACCAGGTGTGGGTTCAGGTTATGCGACATCTTGGTGCACGTACATCAGGAGCACCGATTATGATTTATTTGTATGATGTTTCAGAAACTTTTTCATATCGTTGCGGGCCCCAGGTGCTGTCATCACTGCGGAACCAAGTTTGAGATACCCTGTTATAATACATATAATAATCCCACTTTTTTTTCCAGCTACCAGTCGAGCCAATTCAGTCAAAGCCCCCATGGATCTCCACATCACAGTATACATAGTTTGAGCCCGGTTGCACATCCATCACTGGAAGTAGCTGGACCTGTATCTGCTCCCCCAACCCCTGCTCATGGGTCACATAGAGTCCGCAATTTTTCAAATTCTGCGTCACTGCAACCTGTCTCCCCTGTCCATCCATACTCTCATGCCCCTTCCCGTGCACCAAATGAAGATCACAGATATTCAAGTTCTGCGTCACTGCAGCCTGTATCCCCTGTTCATCCAAACTACCCTGTTCAAGCCCCTTCCACTTCTCGGGCACCATATGAAGCTGGCAGATATTCAAGTTCTGCATCATTGCCGGTGCAACCTGTATCACCTGTCCATCCAAACTCCCCTGCTCGTGCTCTCTCACCTGCTCATTCCCCAGTTCGAGCCCCCTCTCCTGCTCGTTCATCTTCTACAGTGAGGGAACCTTATAGTCATCCATCACCTGCTCTTGTTGAAAGATCTAACCTAATGGTAAGTGAGATAGGATTCACTATGTTTTTATTTTTGCCTTATCTGAACAAGGCTTCTCTGCCAGGAAATGCAGATATCTAACATGTGTAATGAGGAGATGCATTGTGCTAAGCGTTAGAAATACACTTGCCACCGCAACTCTGATTACCCTGCGTGGATTCACAGTTTCAAATCCTTCACATGGATTATTATGTGCGAGAGGATTGCTGGACTCAGGCATAATCATTATTGAGGGGACCACATTCCGAAGGTGTACAATATCCATCACCAAACTATCAGCCTATCATTACTGCAAAAAAACTGAGATTGAAATATAGGGTGTCCATAAAGTCTCAAATGCGTCTCAATTTTTTAGAATAGCAAATGAATTCATCGATATCATATATTGTTTAGGCTCTTACAGATGTATTAAATGAACTAAAAATACTTGAACAATTACTGATTAAAAAACAACAAACCTGGTTAAGTGGTTAAGATATATTGAGAACTGACTTCATGGCGAAATTGAAATTGTAAAGAGACTTTATGGACACCATGTACTTCTAATATCCTTGTCCTGTCCATATCTATATTTTTAGTCATCCCATATGTGAAATAGAATTCATCTTTTATTCGTAGTTGGGATTTCCCTGCGAGAATCCGAACAACCCAAGAATGCGTGAAGAGCATGCAAGACTTCAAACATTCACGACCAACCCCAACTTCAGAAGAAATACTCGATTGAGAGCAAGTGATAGAACATTGGCTCAGGCTGGATTGTACTATTTGGGTGAGAACTTGATGAAATTTAGATAACGTGGTCTGACAAATTTTAGAACAGACTGGATGAGAAGGCACTCCAGAAGTGTGTGCGTACCAATATGGAGGTAACTCATTTTGTTTGCCTCTACTTTACATCAAGTTCTGTAGGAACTGTTGTGTAGGCACTGAAACCTATGGACAGGGGGTATATTCATTTGGCTAAGACAGACAGTCTCCGAACTTGTAATAGAACTAAAATAAGGAAAATCAGAATCAAATTATGGCCTCTGGTCGTTGGTAATATTTTTCTTATTCTGAGAAATTGAGCCATTGTGTGCTTAATAGCATATCAAAACTTAGTATCTAAAGATGAATAATTTGAAATAAACAACAACGTAGCTGCATTTCAACATGAACTAGAATATAATAAACTATAACTTTGTGCTACCAACATTTTCAATAAACTCATTAAACTTTCGAAGCTATATAGGTTCGTTATCTATTTCAGCTCGAAATTGTTTTAATTCAAATTTGTAGATCAGGATACTTCTGTTCTTGCTAATTCATCTGGTGTGAGAAAATCACTTCACCGAAATTAGTATTTATTTGTTTATTTGCGTACTTTCATTTCATTTGATGGTTTTGATTATATTACAGGTGAGGGTGACAAATGCAAATGCTGGGTTTGTGGCGGAGGATTAAATAATTTTACGGAAGAAGATGATCCCTGGACCGAGCATGCCAAATTTTATCCCGAGTGAGTTGAATTTTTAGTACTTCCGTAGTAGGTGTACCAGGTTAAGGTTAGGCCATAATTTTATTCGGAATTTACTTATTTCAGTTCTATCACAAATCCGGGAACTGTCTGTGTTAGCCAAGTGAATATACCCCCTGCCCATGAGTTTCAGTCCCTTTGCACAACTCGATATAAAGTAGGGGAACAAAATTAGTTACCTCCATACTGGTACACACAATTCTGGAGCTTTTATCCTGCAAACAAGGCATTGGACAAGCAGCTACTATTTTGGAAAGGCCCAAATAATTTCAAACTTAGTATTGTCAAACAATTCAATATGATACAATTTATTTGATATTAGAACCTTGAGTGTCGCTTTTATCCAGTGAGTTGGAGTTTCTATGCCGAGTTTTTGTACTACAAACAAGGCAATGGACGTGCAGCTACTAATTTCAGAAAAACCCAAAAATTCTCACGTTCAGCCTATTAGAACCTTGGGTGTCGGTGCTCCCGAAGTATGTGAACCAAGATGGTGGACAGCGGAACGTATGTGTACCAGGTTAGGGTTAGGCCATAAGTTCAGGTACAAATACTATGCTTTGAGAGTCACTTGGCTAGTTCCCGAACTCGTAATAGAACTAAAATAGGGAAAATTTGAATAAAATCATGGCCTAACCCTAACGTGGTACATATACTACGTTCCGGTGTCCGCCATCTTGGTTCACGTACTTCGAAAGTACCTGGGTGTCATTGCACGATAACCAGTGTTGGTACCCTGTGACGATCAGCACTATCGAGATAGAAAGATTGATGCTCTTGCTATATTTGTAATCTAAACTTTTTATTTTCCAGATAGGGTTTTTCTTCATATTTTCACAAAAGCTAAACAGTCTTCTGTTTTTATCAGGTGTGAATTTCTCTTGCAACAACGGGGGCCAGGGTGGGTGACATCAATTTCAGTACAAAACCCCAACGTTCAGCGACCGAATTTACCCGTTCGAAATCAACAAAATTTGCCCAATGTAGTTTCTTCACCCTACCCATTGCCCCCCGAACCTCATATAGATGACCCCGTTGAAATTCATCGAATGAGAGAGGAAATGTTGCAAGCAGGAATGCTGTCTGCACCGGTTCAAGCCGCCCGCGCAATGGGATTCAGTGATGAGAGAATTAAAGATAAGCAGAGAAAGTGAGCAGGCTTGTTTTTTTTACGAAATAAATGTCTTAGAGTGAAGCTCTAATCCTTAAAAATCACTCTATCATAGAGTTATGAGGGTCCAAAATGTTCCAAGCTACGAAAAATTGCTATGTGGAAGACAAAAAAACGTTTTTTTTTATATTTCAAAAGCGGGGTTTGGGGCCAACCCCCTTGGCTATGTATGCCCCTGGTGATAATTGTAAATGATACCCAATAAAAGTTTTTGCCTGTGCCCCCCCCAGAACAGCTTCATGGTCTTTTAAGTGGCCAAGAGCCTGGTTTCAGAAACTGAAATTAAATTAGCACCACCTAATGTGGCCAACCAGGCACTGTTGCCGAGCTATTTGAAGATGTTAACAGTCGTGTGGCGAAGTGAATGTTTCATTTGGTTAGCGTGCATCCAGATTGCTACATGCTTTAAATTGTTCTTTTTCTTGTTTTAGTATTAACAGTAATATTTAAGTTAATAGGAGCCTAGAAAGTAGAAAACGGTTTAAATGAATTTTCCTCGAATGGTTTCACTACAGAAAGCCTATTCCAAAGACTTGAGAACAGTGTTCCATCTAAGGTGTGCGCAAGTGCGCGCGCACACAGCTTTCAGAGGCTGCGTACACGCATAGATTTACTGCGCACAGACGTATTTCGATGTAATGTAACAATGTGCTCGGTTGGCAGGTTGAGAAGTTTGTTGTTGGCCCACTTATTACCCGGTTAGAACGTCAAAATTTCTTCATTGGTTTTTGCACAAATATTAGTCATTTCCAAAAAAGTGCGCACACACCAAAATTTCTGCGCACACATACTACAAAAAATTAGAGGGAACATTGCTTGAGAAGTATGAACAATATTATTTTGATAAACTTTTCTTTAAATCACAGACACATTGTTGAACAAGGCTGTTGTTACCAGTCTAGTGAACCACTGATTGACGCGTTGATTGGCGACCGTCAAGCCGCGGATGCTGCTGGAAGTTCAGGAGGAGCCGTTGGCGGAGGAGATAATGTGATACACATGGATGGGCAAACAATACGCTTCATTGGGCCGAGTTATATCAACGGCCAACTTCATTTACCGAACAATAACCCAAACCAATATTCAACAACAACTACATACACATCAAACCCAGATAACTTGATGATTAACGGACAATCGTTAGATGAAATCATGCATAATGCTTGTAAGTGTTGATTTTTTATCAGGTTTTATTTTTTACGCAACATCTATGCAATTTGTGCCATTCGCTTCATACAACATATTGTTAATAAGTAAGTAAGCATGGGAGTCTAATATATAAGTGAATTAGTAAACTAGTGGACAACAACTAACGAATTAGTCAACAGACAAGAAGTCTATACAAATAAGATAACAGCAGCAGAATTTGTTACAATGGCGTACAAGACGCCTACTTGCAAGCCTTTTTCATCACACCGACATCTTTTGGACCTCAAGAAGCCTTGGTCCTGACCCTCAACATAGTAGTTGTACCAGGTTCAGGTTGTGCGCCATCTTGGTGCACATACTTTGGGAGCACACATCTTTCAAATTGTAATCTCTCTATTATATTTCAGTTGACCATCCATTCTTCCGAGGTGAGATGGATCATTTGATAAATAACGCACCAGTAGTGAATATACCTGCACCTGCTGCACCACAGCCCCATGTGGTCTTCAATAACATAGGAAGAAATATATCAGCACGTTCCAGATCTCCGCGTTCCCCTGCTCCTGCGCCAGCTGCTGCTGCGGGAAGGGCCCCAGCTAATGTGGCTAATACGACTAGAAGTGCTCCTACTAACACAACTAGAAATGCTTCTACCGCTAGTCCTGCTACATCTTCTACCGCTGCTTCTGCTACATCAACAACTTCGCAAGGAGCAACTGCAGCGACAACACCGGGATCTGCTGAAGAAAGGTGAGTCAGATTTTTAATTTAATGTCTCACAACCTTGTCTTGACAATGTCAGTAATAAGTGAGATTCTCATATTTATAGAATAGGTTTTTTATTTATCTCTGGGAGGGGAAGCTGATGATACGGTCTAATCATATGGCGAACTGCATCTTGTCCGGTAACCAGTCAATGTCGGGTATTGGAATATTCAATCAATTATATGTTTTAGATCGGTGGTTCCCGAACTTTTGAAGCAGCGCACGCTTTTTAGTATTTGTCAAGTCTTGCCTCCCCACCCCCAAAATGATTAGCGAACAATAAGCTACAATTAACAGTAAGGCAGAGTATGTTTGATTTAAAGAACACGTTGAAAATAATAAAAAGTTTTGAAATGTAAATATCCAAAATATGGAGGGCAAGGTCGAATGTAACAATTATTTTTAAGTATCTTCAACCCCACTCAAAAAATTGAGTACTCCCCCTTTGCCCCCCCCCCCCCCCCCCCCCCACATCATTTGGGAAACACTGTTTTGAATACAAAAATTGGATGGTGGATGAAGCTGCCAATGGTTACATGGACCACCGTACGGCGAGGAGGGAAGCACTCATATTAAAAATGTCACATCCATAATGAAACGTCAAAAATCATTTGTAAAATGTCATGAACAGTGCCACAAATGCTATGTAGGAATCATGACAAAAATTTAACGTGACACAAATGAATGCCACAATCCATAATGAAAATGCCGCAAGACGTGACTTTATCGCCACAAACCATGACAAAAATATGAATAAAATGCCTAATGTTATAACAAGTCAAAGCCATAACTGAATATTTATTGTTTTTTTTTAGGCTACAAGCGCTTGAAAGAGAGAAAAGATGTAAAATATGTTTGACAGAGGATGCTCAAATGTTGTTCCAACCTTGCGGTCACATCTGCGCTTGTTTTGGTTGCGCTGAGAGACTACAAGCATGTCCGGTGTGTAGGAGTGAGATCGAGAGAGCGATTCGAACATATCGACCATGAAAAACCGCAAAATGAGGCTTAAAATTGAAGTCAACAGATTCGGCCAGAACTCTTGCCAAATTAGATTCGAATTCTGGAAAATTATGTCAAGACAAAAGAAAGATTGCGTTTTATAGTTCGATATTTTAATAACATAGACTTTCATCAGGATTTGACTGAAATTTGCATATTTGCTTGAAGCTGTGTCTGAATTTTATGGAAAAAAGAACGGTTTTTATTGATTTTAATAACTATTAAGCTCAATTTTAAAAAATGTTCAAACAATTAGGCTTGATTATGCCAAATGATTTTAATTTAAGTAATATCGCATGAGATATCGCTAGGTTTTCCATCCCTAATGGATATCACTTATTACCGCATACTGAATATAGAGATAAATATTTTTTGTCTGACCGATATTCTCGTTGTTATGTTAGACAAGAAATTAGATATTTGTTGTTAATCGTTTTGTTTTTAATTAGCCGTTATATAGACTTATTCAATATTTTCGTGGCATTCTCAAACTTTCTCTGTGAAATGTAGCAATTTATAATTTTTATTTCAATATTTTGATTCTTGATATCATTTTTATAGGGATATTATTGATCGAACAAGACATATATTGTCTAGGGTAGTTTGATTTGTTAGACCCAATGAACTAACCATGCCTTCATGTTATTGCTAATAGGGCACAGCTGCGTGGTAGTTGCCTAGGATAGGATTTACATGTTTATTCCAGGGGTGAGGAAAGTCGATAAGACGGCTTAACCATATGGCGGACCACGCCCTCTCGTCCGGTTACCAGTCCATGTCGTGTATGGGATTAGTTAGCCAGTTATTTGTTTTTGGACGTATGGACTTGGTGGAGGAAGCCGTAACCGACCAGCGGTTACGTCAGCACCCTACGGCGGCGTGGAGTCCAGCAATCTTCTCACTCTCACACATAACTATCCTCGCACATGATTCAAACCTGCGAATGCGAACCCATGCAGGGTAATTGGAGGTGCGGTGGCGGGCGTGTTCCTAACGCTTAGCATGGTGCACCGCACCACCAATCAGGCAAATATCTTTCTTTTATTATTGTTCAGCAAACTAATATCTGGAAGTGACCTTCAGCTGCCCTCACCAGGTGTCCCTGCTCGATATCCAGATTTGGTATTTTAATTAATTTTGTATTTTATTTTTTATATGATGGAAAATTAAACTTATTTGTAAAACTTGTAAACACATTCATGCACTGAATTGGCCCTCAACATTTGCAATATTGTTCGAATTTTATATTCATATTTTTAAACCTCTGATTTTGAGCTTATGGTATAATATCTATATCAGTTCTATTTTCGAAAAAAACCTGCATGAACAACTTTGCTGTGAATTTGAAGTCTTTTCTATGTATCTCACTGAAACAGATCCACAGCTAAATTAAGTTTCATTGTCAAAAATAGCACAATTTTCAATAAATCTACTTCCAACTAAAAGATATGTTGTTGTCACAGTGAGCAGTATGGCAACCAATTTGATAAGTGTTTTTTCATCTGCTACACTTTTCGAATTTTGAAATATTTTTAAAAAATTTTTGATTTTGTCATTTATGTTTCAATTTAATTTTCTAATTTTTCTCAGCCAGGCTCTAGTCCGATATTAAATTAGAAATTACTATTTTACTGAAAGATTGATTATTCTAGGAATTTAACAAATCAATTTTATTTTTTCTCAATTTTTCTTAAAAACAGACCACTGATTCCTTGTTGAATGGTGATTTGCTTTCACATATCGGGCATGTAGTTTAAGCACGAAGTACATACCCTATGACTCCAATATAGCGCTGATAACATGCTGACCATTCAATTTATTCTCTACAGATATATCTCATTGTAGCCCTACATTCATGAAAGTATATAGTTTGAAATGAAGTAATTCATTTTTTTATCACTCCAATTTCCAGTGACGCCAATATGGTATGGGTAATCACAATCAAGTCATTCACACATCTCCAAAATGTTTATTTTACCGTGTTCTTGTTTTGTACTACTGATACTAAAATTGTATTTTGACCATAAACCAGAATCCAGACCACTACCTAAAATATTCGAGTGAGAGTAGTCAAAATGAATTGAAATTGAAAGTTACAAAAATTAATGAATGGAAATCCTCGTGGGTGAGGAAATTTTTTTTTTCATTTTTGGGGATTGTGTGAGCGACCACAACAATTACGGCTAGGTGGTACCACTGGTTCCCTTGATTTGTGTTATTTTTTGGCTGCTTTGATGTGGTTGACTATTAGTGTGTTACCGAAAGTTTCCATAGAATGATATTTGCGTGTGAAGTCTTATATTATGAACAATTTTCAAAAAGAGCTAGCAAGGAACTCAAATGATCTTTTTTAGTACGGCTGACACTTAACAGATTCTTCATCTTGTAAAGGATAGAACTCTACTATCAAAGAAAAATTCCACCTGATCCGAGACCTCCCAAAAAACGATTTATACATTGAAATTTAGACACCAAACACCGTTGATTTAAATGTTTTGACTCCAGCTAATCGCAGCAAACTCTGTATATCTGGTTTATTAATGTGATATATTTCACACACACGAGTATAGATAACCGTATTATTAGTGTCATGTAATCCTTGTTCATGATTTTCAATTTTTTCAAGTATAAGTGTTTGTTATTTTTTGCATATGTTTCAGAGAATCTGTCTTAATTGTCATTTTTCCAATGAATAGATATATTTTTAGTCATTAACAACAAGCACATTTGGAAATGTGTTATAATTGTCATAAAAATGCATGACTCATTTCAATACTATAGAATGCCGCTGATTTCTTCCCATAATGCCTTTTTTTACTATTTTCTTCAGTTAATAGTCAAGATTACGGTAATTAAACAAGATTTTACGAGTCAGAGTGATATAATAATGTGTTTAGGTAGTTTTCAGTAGGGATTCAAGTTTTTAAAAATTTGGAATCTCCTTGTTATGTGTGATTCTGATTAAAACAAAGAAATAAAGACTTAAAAACAGGCGGGTGTCTTAACAGTTTGAGTAATGCTTTTCAAAACTTATTGGACAGAAAGCATGTTTCACATGCTTGCCACCCTTGTTTTCTGTGGACCTTGTTGATCTGTTTGGAATTTTTAAGTATCAAATGTCGTCATGTTTCGGCAGAGCAACAAACATAAATGATTAATTAATCGAAGTGGTAATGCAACTCATTTCGCTACAACGTTGTTGTTAATCTGGGAGTGTAGATAATCAATTTACGCTTGCCACAGCACTTCTGATAAATCCTGGTCGTTTACAGCTTTTTCCACTATCAAGTTCATGCATCGGAGTACAAAATAATTGGCTAACTAATCCCATATCCGACACTAACTGGCAATCGGTCGAAATCCATATGCGTTCATTGTTTCCTGCACACCGACCCCATTGTACAGACAACCACTCAGACAGATTTTGGCATGGATGTATAAACCGGTTCTACCTGATTTAATATGTATCCAAACTAAGCTATACTTCCATAACTCAGTGGTAATAATTTTGGGTCAGCTGCAATAATATTAATCGAAATTGACTATCAGTATTTTTAAATAACAAGTGATTTTTATTTTGACTGAAAATCACTGTTTTGTACATGCAAACAAGTTTGTGAAGGGCATATCGCAAATGGACCTTCAAAACAATGAGCATATATACAATGAGTGGAAACTTCCAAATATTTGCTCATTAATCCATTGTGCCCTGCATTTTTACGTCGTCCAGCTAAATGGTTCGTTGCATATGGAGAAAGAATATCGTTCGCTGCAAAAATCCCTTGTTTCAGCTGGGCTGGGTGCGAAATTGGCCGTATTGAGGCTTTTAATTTTTCCATTCGTGTTCGGTTTTGGGTTTCGAAGTATGGTACGTTGAAAGCATACTAACTAGGAGCATATGCATATTGGGAATGCATATCTATTAGGCAGAAAACGTAGCTACAGAACAGAATATGAATCAGTCGCCACGTGGGGTGCGGTTATTGCTGTATTTATTCATTGATATAACATAGGACTTACAGATTTATCCAGGGAGAGAGGAAAGCCTGAATATATATGGCGAACCACGGCCTCTCCAAATAGCTCTGTGCTCCATATGAACTCCCAGACTGCCAGGACTTTGTAAGCTATTCGTTTACTTATTAAAAATACTGATTTTAACTTTAAATTACTCTGGGATATCTTGTCATTGAAATTTAAAATTTGCCGTTTTCATATCTTGTGAATTTACAAAAAAAAAAATTTTATTATATTATTTAGAGTACATTTTGTTATCAATTATGATTTTTGCATATATATTATTTAATGTTAACGATCCTTTATATAGTCATATATATAGATAGACACTGTTGATTTGGATACAATTATATATTTGTAATTAATAGTGAGATATAGAACTTGGACAAGGGGCGCAGCCAGGATTTTTCCAACGGGTGGGGGGATTACGGTGGTTTTAAAACAGTGCACCAAAAGTTCAATTCATGACGGCGTAAGGTGGGTAATAAATTAAAAGCAATGCGTCGTTCACAGCGAAATTCCACAGTTACGTGTAGCTCGCCTCTGACGGTTTTGGTGAATATATACAAAAACACGCTCGCGTGTAGCGCCGATCGAATGCATGAATGTGGAACTTTTACTTGGAATTTAATGCTAATAAAGTTGATTTTTTATTGTCAGTCAATGATTATTTACATGCGTCGTGATTAGTGGTGGGCAAAATCGTATTTTTTTATATAAAATTATTGGAATATTTTAACGAATATCGGCGAAGATGTTAAAGACAACTATTAAGGAATGCATTCACAACAAAAATTAATTTTATTCTGATTTTTATCTTCTGTGTAGGATTTGTATCACAGTTACGGTCCCAATTTTGAGCGAACAATATTATTCTTACTGACCCCGGGATGCGATATTTGTGAAGCTGATAGTTGACATTTTTATGTTTTAATTTTATATTGTTTCCGTGTTACTTTCGTATTAAATAATAATTAAAAACTCCGCAAATTGTTGAGTATTCACGTAACTCAGCTTTGGTTTCAAACACTGATACTTAACACGTGAATAAATCAGCAATAATGGCATTTCTACGTTGTCAAAATATTATTTCTCCACAATATCTCAGGAAATTTGCATAGAATACCTTATTCACATGCCTTGCTTATCTGATTCAACATTTTTAAAATTTACAAAAACAATGTTGACGCGATTTACGCAAAGTTAGAAATTGAAAAATATGATGGCGCAAAAATGGAACAAAACGAAAAATTCTCACATGCATCGTTTCTGCCTGTTGGCGATAGCCGTTGGTAAATTTTACGTAACTCGTTGTAAATTCATGTTAATAAATTCTATTTTGCTTTTAATGCGCCCTGTATTTGTATTAAAATAAAAGAGAATGTCCTTAAATTAGCTTATAACCCCTATTTCATTTTGAACGCCCTAAACGACGGTTACAAGCGCGTTACTGAATAACAATCACGCACTCTGATTTATCATTATTAGCGCCAACTAAAAAAGATAACATGTCGTAAAGATAAAAAAAAGCCTGACGTTTTAATTGCGCTGCAGTGATAATACACAGAATAATATCGTTTTGACGAAACCATAATGCGCGACCGTAAAACGACGGTGCTGCTTTATTGTGGAAGAAGTTTCGCATGAAAAAGTTTCTCAAACGGAATGCGACCCATGTAAAGGCGGACGTGCGAGCATTGTATTCATTGATATAGAATGGGGTTAACATATTTACCCAGGTGGAGAGGAAAGCTGATTCCCTGCTATTCTTCGAGTTTTTGTCTTCGTTTTTAATGTCAAGATATTCCAGACTGACAGAGTAATTTAAATAGGGGAGCCCTGGGGATTCGTATGTAGCACCTTATAAACTACTGATTGTGAGAAGCCGTGGTTCGCCATACATTTAGGCCTTCTTATCGCCATTGCTTTCCCCTGGATAAATATGTACCTAAATCCCATGCTATAATTAGAAATACCCGCACTTGACTTCATATTCTGTGCTATAGCTACGTTTTCTGCCTAATATATATGCATTCCCAATAAGCATATGCTCATAGTTAGTATGCTTTCAACGTACCATACTTCGAAACTCAAAACAGAACACGAATCGAAAAATTACAAGCCTCAATACGGCCAATTTCGCGGCCGAAGCAAACGATTTTTGCAGCGAGCGATATGCTTTCTCCATATGCGACGAACCATTTAGCTGGACGACGTAAAAAATGCAGGGCACAATGGATTAATGAGCAAATATTTGAAAGTTTCCACTCATTGTATATATGCTCATTGCTCAAAATAAGCATCGGCAATTTTGCGATGGAAAAGTTTAGAAAAATTTAATATACTGTATTATTATTATAACACACGAAATAGAAAAAACAATGAATAGAATTCAACACTCATCTAATCAAATTTGTAAGGTAGAATTAAATTTTTAGGAAACTATCACCTTTTGTGTATATGGATTTGGCAGCTGAACTACCAACAAGACCGAGGTTATATGAGATGACCCCACGTAACTCGAGGGTATTCCCCGAATGATCGGGTAAACAAGTTCAGAAATGCTGAAGGGCGTAAATTGGTGAAGGTAGGATAGGATAGGATTCACATATTTATCCCGGGGGAGAGGAAAGCCGATAAGACGGCTTATCCATATGGCGAACCACGGCCTCTCGTCCGGTTACCATTCCAAGTCGGGTATGGGATTAGTTATATTGTTTGTTTTCGGAGGCATGGACTTGGTGGTGGAGGAAGCCGTAACCGACCAGCGGCCACCCAACGACGGCGAGGAGTCCAGCAATCCTCTCGCACATAACCATCGCTGCATGGGATTCAAACCTGCGAACCCACGCAGAGTAATTAGAGGTGCGGTGGCGAGCGTATTCCTAACGCTTAGACCGTTGAGCCACACCGCCGCGGTAACCTGCTAACAATGTTATTCAATTAGAGCAGGGGTCTCAAACTCAATTTACTTGGGGGCCGCTGGGGCAGAGTCTCGAATGAGTCCGGGCCGCATCAGGTTTTCCACAATAAAAGCTGAGCAATTAGTTTAAATTGTATTCCTCGTGCACTGCAACTTTAATTGTGCAGATAAAACATGTTGGGATGCTCCCACGCCCAACAAAGAAATATTGCATTTCCCAGTTTTTTGAAAATGTCTGTTTACTGAAACTTCAGTTCCAACGACACGTTTAGAGATGTGCAATATTATAAAATTCTATCTTGTAATAACTGTTGCGCTGATGTTGCAATCAAGCATTTAGCCGATGGACAGTGATGTTTTGCCACATGGGAAACATGGTTACAATGTATCAAGATAAATCTAAGCATTAGTGATTGTGACGTCAAAAATCATGGAACACTGTTTTTAAATTGTTTCAGGCGGTCCCGTGATCGAATATCAGGCCTACAGGTATGGTACTGTTAGGTTACCGCACCGCATCTTTCTTTCAGGGAATAGATGATAAAATATTTTGTTTTGCCCTACGTGAGAGTTTCCCTTTTTAGACCACAGAACATTTACAGTTTTTATATCTCCTCGCGGAACACCAAAAAATGAAAGGGAGATATTGATAAAGAAAAACGGTGCAATGTAGCGGTTCCCAATGGTTTCGCCGTGGCGAGTTGCAAATGCGCGACAAACTTTCAGAATTTCAAAGTAAAACCAGGTAGAGATGAAGGAAGAACGGTCACCTTTTGCATTTATTCTTCAGAATTACTTGTTTGTCTTTAACAATACCAAAAGTTAACAGTCAAAAAGCTAAACCGACGGTTAACGAAAATGCCACTACCCTAACCTAACTTAGTTAGTCCACTTTAGGCCGACAGTGACGCAATTTTAAACGGTCAGTTGGTTAACAACTTCATGATACTCAGATCGCCATGGCGACCAATTTCATTTTTTCAACAATTGGGAGATGCTCGCGGAACACAGTTTGGGAAACGCTGTTACATTAAAAGCAATAATCATGCCAACTGAGCTAAGTGACTTGCGGGCCGGGCCGCACTAACATTAAACTTTAATACCAAGGCGGGGGCCACAAACCCCCAGCGAGTTTGAGACCCCTGAATTAGAGTGTTGAAGACTGGGCATTGAGAGGCGCGAAAATAGCATTAGCATTACGAGACTAATTTGTCGCGTGCGGAACCAGAGTCGCTGATCTTGTTACAATGGCTAGGGTACGGTACCGTATGTTCTGTACCGGTACCGTACGGTATGGAAATAGCCTAGTTACGGACGGTACCTCTGTACGGTAAGGATAAGATTAAGGTAAGGATAAGATAAGTGGGACACGATATGAGAGTTGCAATATCCAAAACAGAATCCAAGGTAAGAGAACCAGTGGGAGCCAAGCAGGCGCCATCTCATTGAACTGTTTTAATGTCATTCAATAGATGGAATGCTTGATATAGTGCGTTGCTATTTGCTTTCATTTCTTCAGTGGACCGCGAGTCATCGGAAAAAATGGAAGGGGGCCGTTATGCATCATTTTTCAAAAAGTTACTGTCTTGTAAAAGAGGAGTTACCGAGTTTATAGTTACCTGCATAATTGAAATCCCAGAACTGTGAGGGATTGAATGAAAATAGACCTGGTTATCATATCTAAGATCTAAAGTGTGTTGTTGTTTATATTTATAATCTCTATTCATTACCTTTATGCTGATTACGAAGTAAATTAACAATGCATTGTGAAACCAGTGCTATGGTTCTTAACCTTTGCGAACCTGCCGAACCCATATGCTATTCTTCAAGCTTCCGTCGAACCCAAACTATTTAAACATTTGAAGTTAATTTTGTGCAAGGTTATAGAAATGCAAACCATTAATAGCCTAGGCATCAGACCAAGTATGGGGTTCGTTTGAACACAGGTTGAGAAACAATGTATTTGTGGGACATAAAAACTTGAAATTGGTTTAACTAGATTCTGTCTCTGTTATACTGTTCAATTATGCAGATAATGTTAGATTTTAGCGGCAAATAAACGTAGATATATAGATTTGTATTTCACGATGATTCAAAGTTCTGATTTTGCCTCATTGGATAATACTACTTCACCAACCGTACAATCATCATTGACAGTTCCACTGCAATCCATCGTTCTGCAACCACAAGTGCAACCAGCTTCCTGTGCAAATCCAAGAGAAAAATACAAAAATGTTTTATTCAACCTAGGAATTACTGAAGTCATCTTGGGGTCGTTGTCTGTTATTTTATGTATTGCAACATTGGTAATTGCTCGAACTAAAACAACATATCGGGATTATGACTTTGATGACGAGTGTTCATATTATTGGAGAATCCGTTATGACCTGAATGATCTCGGACAAGGAATATGGTGTGGAGCTGCTATAATAGCACCCGGTGTACTCGGAATAAAAGCTCGAAAGCATTCATCGGTTTGCATGTACGTTGCTAATATGGTTGTTGCCATTGTTGCTTCTTTTTTTATGGCAACTTTATGTATAATATCTAGTATTTGTGCTGGAATTGTGGAACCTAAAGAATTCGCTGTTAGTTATATTGTTTTACACAGCATTATAGCAGTGATTGGATTTATAGGAATGGTAATATGTATTGTACATTCATCATTCTGTTGTGCTGGTGTTTGTTGCATAAAGAAACCTTACCAAGGTGTTGTGATGTACACTTCACAGCCAGCGTATTCCCAGCCACAAATGGTTCAACTTGCAAATGGTCAGTATATGATGGTTCCAGTCAATGTTCCCCAGAACTACCCAGCACTGCAGATGCCTGGACCTTCTTATTATAATGCTAACCAAATGCCTCAACAAACTGAAGGGGTTTCGCCCTACCCACCGACCCAACCAATGACAAAAGAGCAAGAGGCACAGCTTAACCCACCAGAATACAGTGCTCATTCGTCGCAAAATCCTCCATTGCTAAATTGACAGGTTGTGGTGTAAATATTACTTTTTCGAATCCAACACATATCACACAATTATAATCATAAACTACGGTATTTATTCAATCATTCCTGTTTATATTTTGTTCCATTTCAAAGTAAAATATTTAGAATATATTTGTTTCATATTTTTGTTTATTGAGCATGAGCACCAATCTTAGCTATATAGCAACCTGAGGTGTACTCTGTCCTGACTGTCCAAGAGTCTATAATAGTGGTTCCCAAGCAGTGGGCCAATTACAGTTTGTGAAAGATTTAATATGGCCTGCCGAACTTGAGTGAAATAATTGTAACAATCACGTTTTTTTCTGCAATCTAGATAGCTCCAATTGTTAATAAAGCATGTGTATATTCGTAACACTTTAATATCGGCACGTTGCACACTCTCCTTTTTTCTTCAACAATTCAAATATACCGGTATCTTAATTGTACGTACCGGTATCGGCCCCTTGCGGGCGCTCCGCTCAAATTCTGGCTAATCTAATTTCACTTCTGGGAACCTCTGTGCTAAAGAATACAATCTGAACAATCCGACTTTGAAAATCTCTCTTTGCCTGCTAATTATACCTTCCATTTACCTAAGTTTGTGTGTTGTCAGTCATTTAGACGAGAGCTGAGTGTGCTACTCCCCACTTCATTCACATTTACCAACTTTTTTTTAAAGCAGAGCCATGTTCACTAATATAGAACATATGTGTCTGTGTATTTCATAATTGTGAAGTATTTACTTTGAAACTGAAATTAGAATTATTGATGATTTATTTGAAATAAAATCTACGGTATATACAGGATGCACACACAAATGTGGCAACTTCAAATATGATAATCACAGCATTGAAATTCCAGATTTACAGCACAAGAATGGCGATTTATTTTACTAACCTAATGAGATAGTGGGTATTTTATGGTCCGAATTGAATAATAAGACGACACCAAAAAAATGAAAATTGTCATACTCACCTAAAAAGACGACCCCCCAAAAATCAGGCCAAAAATTTGGGCCTAGAAAAGCGACTTATTCGCTGGAAAATACGGTATATACAGAATTTCAAAAAAATTCCAAATCAGTAACAGTTAAAATTTTGCCTGATTTTATAATAAGAAAAATTATCGATTTAAATAAATTTTATTACATGATAAATGGTAAGAACCACAAGCGCAATAAGATCTATTAATAAACAAAGACAAAGAATTTTTAATTGTTACCACTACAAACTCGGACGAGAATTTTAGGACACCCTGTATAGTAGACATGGGCAAAGTACGGCCCGCGGGCCAAATATGGCCCACTGGGTAATTCAATCTGGCCTGCCTGATGCTGCCACAACCAAACTGAAACAAAATTTTGATGTTTTAGTTAAAAATAGCTCAAGGAATTTGTTGAGATTGCGATTAAATTTAGTTTTGTCATGAGGTTTATTGTTTTCCACTGTTGCTTTTGTAAACATTGTTCATAAAATTTAACTCTTTACGGCATGCTTACATGGCCTGCCAGTCTAGATTGGCAAAATTTTTGTAACCTGATCCAAAAACCGTGCCCACCCCTGCTGTATAGTGTATATTTCCTCTCACGATTATTTGTTATTTTTGTTCAATTTTTAATAATACTGTTTGCTAACGTCGTAATTGCTTAGCGGCATTATTCTCGACTGTGTTGACTGCACATCTCAGTTAAAATTGAATGCCCCCAGGCTCACCCAAACTTGAGGAGCTGGCCCAGTTAAATAAATTTTAATTTTTCTTTATCGACGTGTTATATTCTTACACGTCCAAATCAATTCTTTATTTAGGTTAAAATCCTATTTTCATTAATGTTACAAATACCATTTTACCCCCTGTGCGGAGGAGGCCAGCGTTACTGGCATAAAAATGCATGAAAAAAATTTGTTGGCAAGATTCAAAAAATGATAGTGCCTTAAATACTGTTACATATCAGTGGCTGCTTGTTTTGATCCTTGGTACAGAGCAGAAGTCGAGAATATTCATTGTATAACAAATTGGAGTTAATTTTTGTGTCGTTTGAATTTGCGTAACTTTTGTAAACTTCGATAAATTATCAAGATTCAAATATTAAAAAAAATATTATAGTGTTGTCACCCTAAATCTTTAACTGTATATTTATTTTTTTTAATATTACAGAGTCAAGTTACATCAGCGTCTCGCTGTGATTTATAGCTATTGTTTATCAGTAAAAGGTACAGAACATGGCTGATTTTAAAAAATCTGCAAAGATTACCCACTCATTGAATATACTTTCATCATTCAATGAACTAAAACAATCTGACTGCATTTGTAACTTCACAATCAAAGTTGGTGACAAATCTTTCAAAGTCCATCGAGACTTGCTTGCCGCAGTATCAAAGTACTTCAAAGGCATGTTTTCAAGTAACATGGTTGAGGCTCGGAATGGTTTTGTCATTATGAAAGACATTTGTGCTGATGCTGTAGGGCAGTGTGTAGATTTCATGTATACTGGTGAAGCAAATCCATCCATGGAATCTGTTGAAAATACTTTGTATGCCTCCCACTTAATGCAGCTTGATGTATTATCAAGTATATGCTTTAATTTCATGGAAAATAATCTGTCAGTGCAGCATTGCCTTCTAGTGGTCAGGTTGGCAAGACTTTATGATCGTACAGAGCTACAGACCATTGCTGAGCAATTCATTGTGGATAATTTTCAGTCTCTAATTTTGGGTGAAGATTTTTTACATTTCAGCAATGAAGAACTCATATTCTATCTGCAAAAGTTGGATAAAAATCATGAAGTAGTTTGGCATGCTGTGAGAAGATGGATTTCAAACAAGGGTGAAAAGATTGGATCAGAATTAATGGTTACTTTGCATTTCGGAGAGTTTCCTTATAAATTTTTGCTCACTGATCTGCTAAATGATTCTTTGGTAGAAAGTTCTCCAGAAGCAAAAAGTTTTGTCATCAAAAAATTGCTTTTCAATATTGATGGGTTGAAAGAGAATTTGTCTCTCGACACTTTATTCATTTTACGAAAGATTAATCTGTTCAAAAACAAAGTTTGCTCAGAGAATGTGAGAAATATAATCAATGAATTTATGGCTCAAAATTTTGAGCAGATTGTACGGATGGATGAATTTATTGAGTTGGAAAAAAATGAAATTTTTTTCTTGTTCAGATCTCAGGAAACAAAATATTTCCCAGAGAAAATTAAATGGGAAGCTGCACTGAAATGGGCCAAACAAAGTCGTCGTCATCAGAAAGTTTTTCCAGACTTGTTCGAGTTGATGAAACTTGAGGAATTTTCTGATGATTTTATTAAACAAACAGTCAGGAATGAACCTTTGGTTAAAGAGTCGCATAAGTGTAAAGATTTATTGCTTGATGCTTATTCCAGAGCTCGGACTGGGAAACTCGGACTTGTCCCACATATTGCTGTCTCAACAAAGACTGGTATAAAGGCTCTGAATCCCCAAACAAATCAATGGTCTAGTTTGCATTCAGATTATGATGTTGGCTTTCACCTTGTCAATGCTGAGAGACGATTGTATGCTTCAGATGGGAATGAATTGTCTTTGCTACAAGATGGTCGATGGATTAAGAGGGCCAAGGTTGAAAGGAAGAGTACGATAAGATACGATAAGATGGTTTATCTCAAGGGTGGGATTTATATTATCAGCTGTGATCAGCATACAGTGCGATATGACATTGCCAAAAACAGATGGGATAAGAATTTGCCTTCATGTGGTCATGGTGTTGATTTTTGTGCTGCTGCCTCTGATGAGTTCATATATGCGATGGGAGGTTGGTCAACAATGAAAAAAGCAAATGTATACGATCCTGGAACAAAGAAATGGTCTTCCCTGCCACAGATGATTCAAGCAGCATATAATAGTGCAGCAGTCGTTTTTCAAAGTATGGTTTATGTACTGGGAGGTTCTGATGGATATCGATTTCACAACCTTGTTCAATGTTATAACCCTGTCGTTCGCTCATGGACAGAAATTGCAAAAATGAAGATGAATAGAGGTTTGTTCAGTGCATGTGTTGTTGATAATAAAATGTATGCAGTCGGTGGTGCTAGATGTGAAAACTTGACTAAGGATTCTATTGAAACATTCAATGAAGAAACTGGTGAATGGGAATTAGTCTGTGAAATGGATCGGCTTGGGGTTGGATGGGTTTATTGCTGTAGCTTTGCTCGATAAATGAGTTAGTTATCAGTGATAAAATCCGACAATAACGAGATATACTTGTTTTCGTATATATATACTGTACTGGGCTGTATTAACTTTCATGTTTAGTTATACTGGTTCAATGAACTTGAAATTCTGACTCCACTATCAACTCTGTTTCGAAGAATCTACAATTCGGACCTCAGAGTCAAATCTCCACAGTCCTGACCAAAGAGTAAAATGTCTGTCTATCTATGTTTTGATTTTTGTACCTATATATTCATTATTTTGAATGTTTTGAATTGAATTTCTACTAAATCATTGTTCATGTCAGATTTTATAAAAATTTTAATTTCGCTTCAAAAAGGCTGAATTTTATGATTTGAAGAACTGTATATTTTTTTGATTTTTGTCATCCGTAGTTTTTGTTTGATTATACAATATTAATTACCTTAATGTTCTGAATATTTAAATTTGTATAATTGTATGTTCACTATCTAATAAATATGCAATTATTAGTTTTTCAGTGACGTAGGCTAAACAGTAGCTAGGTAACAGTAATCTGCCCACAAAGACAGGACTGGTTGAAGTCCTATGTATTGAAAAAGAGTTCAAGTTTGTTCGAAACGATGGCTCAGAACCGTAATTCTGGATACCGGTATGTGAGCGTTGAATATGAACAACCACCAGAACAATCTACAACGAATTTCAACCCACCCATCAGTTAGGTACATACGCCCAGTGGTGGGATTCATCCGGTTCGCACCGGTTCTATAGAACCGTCTCACGGAATTCTATGATATCAGCGAACCTGTTAGCATTAATCAGTTTATTTACTAAAAAATATGACTTCTGTGATGGAACCGTCTGACAAAAAATTGAATCCCACCACTGCATACGCCCAGTCATGAACTTCCTCAACCCATGTGAAGCTAAAGTTACTACATAAATATTTTGTATGAACTTGAACCGTTGAAGTTTTACTTCACAGATTGTATATTCTCGACTTGCAAATGGTCAATATATGATGTTACCGAGTTATGCAGAATTCCTGTTGCACAGAAAGCTGTAATTGTTCCACAAGCACAAGTATTTCCTCAGCCAATGACCGGAGGCCATCCTATCGTTATACACCAACACCCACCGGGGCAGACAGGCTTCACAATCACGATGTCCCAACATGTCCTCCGATTCACGAACCCAACTACATACCCTAAAGAAGGGGGGTGTAACCTTTGATACAGGAGGGCCAATTACAAATAACTGAGCGAAACAGCGGGCTGCACCTTTCTTCAACACAGGCTTCCTAGTAGACGCAAGCACAAAGATGTTAGTTATTGATATTTTGACCGACCTACGTTGTTCGCTTCGCAAAAGCTAGCTGTTAGGACATTGTAACTTCAAATGCATAGATAGTAAATTGGACTCAGGTATAGGCAACGCAAAAGGAATTAGAATTACTCACACACAGGGATGACCAATACCGAATAGTTCACTATTTCGAATACATTCGAAATTATTTTTTCCGAATATGAAATTTCGAATACTTCGAAAATAAAATTCACTAATTGAAGCTTATCTAAATGTATGTAGGGAATTTCCATACAATAAGCAATGGAATAACTGCTATCTACAAGTTACAACCTAATTATATTACCAGGCATTTCATATTTGCAGATTATTGCAGTATATATTTTATATACCTTGAGTCATGTTAACAGAATTAAATTAATACGGCAATAGTGGTATCGGTGATGGATTTGAATATTTGCGCAACACAAAATCATCCTAGTAAAACGCCCATACTTTTAAATATCAACCATTATCCAAATTATTTGCCAAGAAGCGGGATAAAGTATGAGTTATTTTTCCGACTTTTCTAAGTCCACAGATCGCCGTTGTATTTTGTAAATACAAAAATAGGAATCAAAAATTAATATTAATCGCGAGTTTGCCACACAATTTATGTCCACAGATTGCCGTGATATTGTGCCGAATATAATTAGTTCTTGATTCTTATTTTCGCACTCACGAAAAAATTGTCACAAGTCGGAGAAAGAATTTATACTTTATCCCGCTTTTTGGGAACTAATTTGGATAATGGTTGCCATTGATTTGTATTTAAAAGTATGGACTTTTTACTAGGATGATTTTGTGCTGCGTTAAATATTCGAATCCATGACTGATACCACTATTTAAAATACCTTACCGTTTTAATTTAGTTCTATAATCATAACTCAAATGTTGGTAAATCGGGCAGTTTACCACACATTTTAAGGCCACAGATCGCCGTTGCATTTTAGAATTATAATAGTTTCATTATTTTGTAAATACGAATCCAAAATTAAATATAATTGGGCAGTTTACCACGTATTTCATGTCCACAAATACCCGTGGTATTTGGTATTAATACTTTCATTATTTTCTCAATATGAAAATAGGAATCAATATTTAATAATATCGGTCAGTTTACCACACATTTTATGTCCACAGATTGTCCATACAACAATGAGTTACGTTGAACGGAATTAAATTAATACGACATGACATTTTAAATGCTGGTACCAGTCAAGGATTGGATTATTTTGCGCAACAAAAAATCATCCTGGTAAAGGATCGATACTTTTAACTATCGTTATCGGAATTATTTGCCAGAAATTATTTTCTAATAAATCAACTTGTTTTTTCCAACTTGTGCCAATTTATTGGATATCGTAACAATGACGGCTATAAATACCGTCATTCCCGGCTAATAAGTCCACATGGCAAATAGGACGATGTCTATTTTTAGCACTCAAAAAAGTTTTTTTTCCATATAGGCCTCCAATAAGACTGGTAGAAAAATGTGTCCCTGTGATATGCGCTAATAATTTTATATGTTTAGAACCAGATCATGTTAGTTTGGTAGAATCATACTCACAGAATTAACTATTTTTAACAATTGAGCGGTAAATTTAAGTTGTAAAGCGGCAATCATTTTGGACAACCTATTAACCCGAATGTTAAAATAATTTTGGGAATGTGATAAGTACTACACTGTACGTCCCACGGGTTATTTCACAGCTGTGTTTTCCTGTCCCTGTCGTGTTCTGCTGAATCGGCAAACGAAAGGGTCACAAATCACTTTCACTCGGTGGCCATGTTTCTCTTTAAAGTAACGATAACCGGCCTGCGATTAAATATCATGATTGGCAGACCCTAAGACCCAAATATAAGGTTACACAAATCATGCTTGAGAAGACTAATAAGCAGGCCACATAGAAATAAAATAAACATACTTTCTCAATTAGACGCCCTCCAAAAAAAAATTGGGCCTAGAAAAGCGGTAATTGTCAATTTTTCGACGTGAAGGAAATGAATTTGTAAATTAAAAGTCTCGTAGACGAATGTCGGCAATGTCCACCCACGCAAACGTGCAAATGTGTCGCAACACTATGCGACGTACGATCGCACAGAATATAAACAATCAAAGTGCCGATTCTATTTCATCGTCATTACAATACGTGAGACAGCGTAAAAAGTCGTTTGAAGATTCCCGTAAAACGAAACACCACGTTTACTGCGAAAAGTGGCTACTATTCGGAATTATTCGAAAATCAGCCGAAAAGGTATTCGAATACTATGATATTCGAATATATTCGAATATTCGATTCGTTTTGGACAACCCTGCTCACACATACCATATCAAACTACATCTACATAGTTGATAAAATTGAAAATTATACGCTATGTTTGGTATTATATATGGCCAACTCAAATCGTGCTGCTACTGTTCTGACATAATGAAATCAAATCTATAAGGTATCTGCTATACTCCGAATGTGTCGTAGTGCTGCCTTTATTGGCGGTTTTTGAGAATCGCTGTTTCAAAACGGATAATTTTTCGAAAATTTGAAAAATAATCAACAAGAGGGCGTAAAATGATTTTTTTGGTATTTCCTACTTTCCGCAACTCATTCCAAGTTTAATGGACGTACAGTATGTATGTATGCCAAAAGAAAATGATGTTTGATAAATTATCTAGTAAATTTAGTTGAAATACCAAACGGTTTTTAAATATGTTACGTCTGCATTGTTTATAACATTTTGAATACACACTATGTTTGGTATCATATATGACCAAGCCAAAACGTGCTGCTACTGTTCTGACATAATGGAATCAAATCTATGAGGTATCTGCTTTTCTCCGAATGTGTCGTAGTGCTGCCTTTATTGGAGGTTTTTGAGAAATCGCCCTTTCAAAAACGATATTTTCCAAAATTCCGAAAAGAATCCACTAGAGGGCGTCAAATCATTTTTTGGCATTTTAAGATTTGCACACTAATTCCAAGTTTAATGAACGTACAGTTTTGATGTATGACCAAGAGAGAAAAGTGTTTTGATGAATTATCCAGTAAATTTAGTTGAAATACTTAACCGTTTTTAAATATGTTACATCTACATAGTTGATAAAATTGAAAATATATGCTATGTTTAGTATTAAATATGGCCAAATCAAAACGTGCTGCTACTGTTCTGGTTTGGTGAAAATCGAATCTTTAACGTATCTGCTATTCTCCAAAAGTGTCGTATTGCTGCCTTTATTGGCCATTTTCCGAGAAATCGTCACTCCAAAAATGGCATGTTTGGGAAATTGAAAAAATTATATATAGGTTGTAAGACATTTTTTCACTGTTTCATACAATTTGCATCTTATTCTAAGTTTAATTAATACACAGTATCGGTGTTTGAAAAAGTAAGAAAACGGAATATTACGGTATTAGGTGAGTTTATTTGAAATACCAAACCTTTTAAAATATGTGAACATCTACGCTATTCAAATAATTGAGATATACGCTATGTTTGGTATTATAAATGGCCAAGTCAAAACGTGCTGCTACTGTTATGGTATAGTGAAGTCGAATCTAAAAGGTATTTGCTTTTTTCCGAATGTGTCGTAGTGCTGCCTTTATTGGCGGTTTTTGAGAAATCGCCCTTTCAAAAACGATTATTTTCGAAATTCAGAAAAGAACCCATTATAGAAAGCGTAAAATGTTTTTTTTTATATTTTAACTTTCCCAATTAATTCTTAGTTTAATAAACGCACAGTATGCATTTGTGACAAAGAGAAAAATATATTTGATCAATTTTCCAGCAGCTTCAGTTGAAATACAAATCCATCTTAAATTTGTTACGTCGACATTGTTTATAAACTGAGAATACACGCTATTTTGGTATTATATATAGCCAAGTCAAAACATGCTGCCACTGTTTTGTTATAGTGAAATCAAATCTATTGGGTATATACTTTTCTCCGAATGTGTCGTAGTGCTGCCTTTATTGGCGGTTTTCGAGAAATTGCCCTTCCAAAATCGATAATTTTTCGAAATTTTGAAAAGAATCCACGAGAGGGCGTAAAATGTTTTTTTGGTATTTATACTTTTTTTCTGCAACTCATTCTAAGTTTAATAGACGTACAGTATTAATGTGTGACAAAGAGAAAAATATATATCTTATCAATTGTTCAGCAAATTTAGTTGACATACAATTCCTTTTTAAATTTGTTTCGTTCACATTGTTCATAAAATTGAAGAGTATACGCTATGTTTGGTATTATATATGGCAAAGTCAAAACGTGCTGCTACCGTTCTGACATAATAAAATTGAATCTATAAGGTATGTGCTTTTCTCTGAATGTGTCGTAGTGCTGCCTTTATTGCGGTTTTCGAAAAATCGCCATTTTAAAAACGATAATTTTTTGTAATCCAGGACAGAATCCACTAGGAGTCGCAATGTTTTTTGCTGTTTTATACTTCCCGCAACGTATTCCAAGTTTAAAAGATGTACAGTATTAATGTGTGACAAAGAGAAAATGATATTTTATCCATTATCTAGCAAATTTAGTTTGAAATACAAAATCAATTTTAAATTTGTTACGTCCATGCCGTTATTAAAATTTAGATTACACGATATGTTTGGTAATATATATGGTCAAGCCAAAACGTACTGCTACTGTGCTGTTATAGAAAAATCGAATTTATAGGGTAATCTGCTTTTCTCCAAATGTGTCGTGGTGCTGCCTTTATTGGCGGTTTTCGAGGAATCGAGGTTCCGGAAAAGGATAATTTTCCGAAACTTTGTATTTGCGGAATACCTGAAAATTCATTTTCGCCTTAGTTTAAACACTATTTTCTTGTTAAATTTTAATGTATTCATTTAGTTTTAAAGATTTTTCATCTATTTTCGTGCCAATATTATATTTTGATCAGCATTTTCAATTTTCATTATTTACCTATAAGTGAACCTATATGCGCGTGGAACCTATATTCAATGTGTAAAATATTCTGGCTGAAAGTGCTGCTAGCTTCACAGTGGTTCTCGATCCCCATAAACAACTCTTAGCGGAGCAAAGAAATTACGATCGGCTTCTCCAGTTGATATGCCTTTCGCGCAATCGCCCAAGGTGTCCTAATTTTTTATTCTGATCACTTCCATTGAAACACAAAAAAACGAATCTCTCGGAGTCCACAGGAAATTTTAAAATAAATAAAAGTAATAGCCTTCTGGAGAAAAATTTTATCTTCAACCACTGAAAATTTCAAAGCAATTGGTCCAGTATTCGAAGAGAAAAGCGACATTTTAAAAACGTGTCAAAGAACAACAAACAACAACATATTGAAACGATCGTTATGTCCATTTCGTGTCCAATTAGTGAAAAGAAACCCACATACAATTGACAGAAAACGAGATAGAAATGAACTTTTGACCTCCAATTCTTATCTGCCAAATTGGTAATACCACTGGTGTCAGGATTAATATTTAGAAATGATATATTTCATAAACTCAATTGAATTTTTTATATGAATATGTTTTAAAAATATCAGGTATATCATTCCAAATTTTGGGACCCGCAATTTTTATAGATTTTTGAGCAAATTTGAGATTTGTCCTGGAAATAAAAAAAGCACCTTTAGATGCTGAGCGCGTGTAATAAGAATGGACATCTCCACAGTCAGTAAATATGCATCGAAAGCCTGTGGTAACATGTTATTTCTGAATTGGTACATTAGTTTTGCACCTCGTGAATATACACATCATTAAGTTTTAAAAGATTCATTCCCTTATAAATAGGACTCATGCTATGATGCAGTGGGTGTTCTCATAACTCTGACAGCTCTATTTTGTAAGACTGACAGAGCATGGAGTCTATTTCTTCAAGCTGAGCCCCAAGCCACAATTCCATATGTAGGTGTGCATAAAAAGAGGGAAAAATAAAACAGTTCGAAGGATTTTTTGGAATTAAACTTTTTAACCTGTGTTATAATTCCCTACAGCCCTGGACAATTTCAATTCAAGGTTAATGTGGGTGTCCCAATTTAGGCCTGTTATCAATAAATACCCCAAGATATTTCCACAGAGTCGCAAACTTTCAGGTTAGCACCATTCAAAGTGAATGGAGGCTAGAGGAAGACTTCTGCTTTTTATTAGAGGGATGATTAATAATGTAACTTGTGTTTTCTCAGGATTAATTGTTAATTTGTTAGCTTTCATCCATTCAGAATATTATCTAAATTTTGCTCAACTTTTGGTGGACAAAATGGCAACAGTGGAGGAAATCGAGGTTGTGCTGGTATCGTCAGCGAAGAGTTTGACAAATGCTGAGGTAGAATTTACGACATCAATTGATATATATTAAGAACAAAGTTGGACCGAGCACCGATCCTTGTGAGGACTCCTACAGAGACAAATTCATGTCAGATTCACTGCCTGAAGAGCGGAAAATTGACTACGATGTTCAGGTAACTAGAAAATAATTTATTTACACTACCACGAATTCCATAATGTTTGAGTTTGCTAATGAGTATTTTGTGATCGACTGTATCAAATGCTTTCTTCAAATCTAAAATACACTACATCCTACCAATCCCTTATCAATGATTTCGTAATATTTGCTAATAATTGTCTAAGACTGCATGTTTTAGTTGAATGGTGGTTCCGAAAACCAAACTGATCACAATTTATTATTGAGTGTTTGTCTAAAAAGTTTTTTAGCCGAGCAAGTATTAGTTTTTCAAAAACAATTGAGAGACACGAAAGATGAAATGGGACGGTAATTGGACACATCATCTTTTTTTCCAGCCTTGTACACAGGAACAACCCTAGCTATTTTGAGGTGGTCTGGAAACATGCCAAGGGACATGGAATAATTAAAGAGTTTGCACAGTGAAGAACTAATAGACCCACAAAGATGTTTCAAGAGATATGCCGGTATGTTATCATACCCAGCTGCTTTATCTGTTTTTAAAGAATTTATCGTATTTTTTATTTCCATCACTGATGCATCTTCCATGAACATGGATGATACGATTGGGGCCCCCATAAATTTAAGGTGTTCGCGATCACTTACGCTTTGAAATACTGCGGCTAGATTTCTCCCTATCTGAGAAAAGTAATTATTAAATGTTGTAGAAATTTTGATACTGTCATGAATAACCTCCCCAGAGTGCTGATTGGTTATCTTTTGGGGTACGTTTCTGCTAGAATTAGAGTTTTAGAATTAGAAGTCTTTTTAGGGTCATTTATATTTTTTCGAAGCATTTGGAAAAATGTATCTCTTTGGCTTTATTTTTTAGATGGCATAATTTGTTAGCATACTTTTTATAGTGAAGTTTTTGTTCTATTGAACCATTAATAATGAAATGACTTTGTGCAAAATGCCAGTGGTTATCCAGGGTTTTCTTTCTAGGTGGCGTTCTTTTCTAGTTAATTTACGAATTGGCGCATGTTTATTGCATAGACCTAATACTTTTGAGACAAAATCTTCAAAGTGAAAATTGAAATTTTGACTATCAACATTAGAAAGGTCATAAGAATCAAACAATTCTTGAGCATTGAGCAAAGTTAGCGGAATTAAAATTTCTCATACACGTTTTAGTTTGTGTTGATTATGGATAATGCATGTTTAATCTGAAATTGACAAAAAATTGGATAGTGATCTGTCAAACTTTTGCCAGACAACTGAAGAAACACTTTTTTCGCTGATATTTGAATATATATGATCTATCAAAGTAGAACTGGAACTAGTAATTCTCGTTGGGTGTGTAATCAGTGGAATTGTGGCATGGGACCTCAGCATGTCAAGAAAATCTTTTGTGAATTTTGAACAGCTAAATAGTTTATGTCCCCTAGTATTACAAATTTTTTTTTATCTATGGCCAAATTATACAAAGTTAAGCTTAGTGCATTCATAAAATCTGATTCATTGGAACCTGGATGTCTATATACAACTCCAACAATGATTGAAGAGAATTTCCCCGAGCTAATGGTATTTCTACCCACAGGTCTTCACAAGAGGTGATGCCTAACATATATTTGTTAACCAGCGACGGATTCAAATTTGACTTAAAGTATAATCCAACCCCACCAGCATTAGTTTTGGTCGGAGTGTGTAAGAAATTGTAACCTCTAATACTAATATTCCACAGGATCGCTTTTTAGTTTGGTTTCTGAGATTGCTATTACACTAGGGAATGAATCTAAATCAACTATAATGTCAGACAACTCATCGATATGCTTTTGTAATGATCTAATATTAAAATGAGCCAAAGTAAATTGGTGATTTGACGAGTTAGGAGTTTTCAAATTATTCAGAACGCTATCAACTGTTTCAAGAGACATACATGGCTTGACATTATTATAATTGAAATATGACGTGTCAAGAGTTTCTAGTTTTCTGACTATTCTATTTGGACAATAATTAAATGAAAAAAAAAGACTTTGAACAAGTTGTACAAAAAATATTGTTGTAAGTCAGCAAGGTATTGGCGCAATTTGAGCAAAATTGCTGTGAAACCATTTTGCTAAGCTACTGTACTAGGTATGAATTTAACAAAATGCAATTACGATAGTTTATCTAAATCTGACAGCTTTTTTATTGGGATTCTTGGACTATCTTTGGTCTTGCTCATATAAATGTTGCCATTTGTTGTCCAGAGTCTCTCGAACATTTTGGATTTTTTGGTGAGTCTGGCATTATAAAGGAGATTACTTCGAAAGTTTGACAGATTTTCATTAATATAAAGCGAAGTCATACCTGCGATGCCGAAATCTTTAATTTTGGTGGTGTCGTACTTTTTGGCTATGAACTGATTCCTTATGTTTTTGTTGGTAAAGCGAACTATTATAGGTCCAGTGTTAGAGCCATCTTTTCTTGGGATTCGATGTGATATGGATAAGTCAAGTCTCTCAACAGTGATGCCTAATCGTCTGCCCAGATCCACTATAATCCTGTCTGTATTTTCATCATTCTTAAATGGAATTCCAGATTTTCTCTTCGTATATACTGAGCAATGTCTTCCAGCTCAGTGTCAAAACGCTTTTGAAGGGTAGTGCACAAACTCAACAGGCTTTTGTTGCTTTCAGATAGATCTTTAACCATTTGATCAAGCTTCATTAGGTAGTCCTTTTGAATTTCGAACTCTGCGTTAATAAAATTTTGGCTTGCCTTCACTGCGTTGAGATCGGTGTCAAGCTTTGAATTTTTCATGTGTAGACACTCCAGCTTTTCAACTAATTCGTCATTTTGTTGGAACATAGCTTCTAGTTTTTCCGCCATTTGTTGCGTATTATTCAGGACGGATTCGTTGATTTGAGTCGATATTTTTCTATCATGTTCGCTGATTGACTCTTCGAGAATATCTCTCATACTGTCTCCTACAATTGCTCTTAATTCCAGTTTCTTATTTAATTCGTCAATTTTTTCTTCCATTATGACAATATTTTAACTAAGCTACTTATTATGTACGAAGAACCTTAATCAAATAGCGAATAATGACAAAGAATGATCTTTGTATTTCTCGACCATTACTCATTTACTTTTTGCTTAGTTCATATCTTAATTCTGAAATTAAAACATTGTTCAGAGCGATGGCATATTTTTATATATTCAAAAGCATCAGATTCAATGTGTGATGTTTGTCAACTCAATCGTGCACAAAATTATTTTGCGAATCAAATTCGTGTATCGTGCAACTGTGTGTATGAGTCATAACCGTACCGCACAGTAATGGTACCTCTTTAACTGGTCTAACTTAGTGCCTTGTTTCTATTCAATGCTGTGAAAATTTTATTATCAATTTTGCTGCCCAATAATCATTCATTTTTATTGAGTTCATATTGGAACTGTAAAATTAAATTATTGCACTGAGTAACGACATATGTTATTCATATGCTCAAAGCATGTTGTTGTCCTATCTACCTTCCAAATCAAATTCGTAAAAGAATTTCTTGTCACTCGAATAGTTCTAACAATTTGACTATGAGTGTTTACCATGGCTGTAATCATACCAACACCTTAAAAAAAGAAAAGAATATTACTGAACCAAGCTATTGACCTAGTAAATATTGCGAATGTGTGATAATTGTTATAATATAACTATTACATTACTGGTCTCACCAATTTTCTCAATTTATTATTACTTGTCTCCTCTTATGACAAATGATTATTTTTTATTCTTGCCCATTTATCATTTACTTTACTTACCGAAACTAAATCACTGTTCCGAGCAATGGCATGTGCCATTTACATGTTCAATAAGAAATGATGCATATCGATATCCTATCAACTTTCCAAATCAGATATGAAAAATAATTTCTTGTCGACTTACTTCGAATGTTTGCAACAAATTGAATGTTCTTGTTACTGTAACCATACCACCACCTGGAAATAAAAAAAAAAGTTATTGCACCAACCTGCTGACCTAATGAATATTATACAGGCTATGATATATGTAATATCACACAGCTTTTTCTGAATTTCATATTGCTTGTCTTCTTCTATGACAAATGAATATTATCGAATTTATCTTTATTGAGTTCACTTTTAAACTGTGAAATTAAAATACTGTCTTGAGCTATGGTTATTCATATGTTCAAGACTGAACAAGGCATGTTGTTGCCTTATTCACATTGCAAATCAAATTCAAAGAAAGACTTTCATGTCGACTTTCTCTGGATGTTTTTAACAACTGACTCAGAATTTTTTTTTTGTGGTTGTGGGTGTATTCATATTCATATGTATACAATGATGTATTACACCTCTGTATGACTGATTACACATAGTACACGGTACCAGCACCGGTACGGTACTTCGTCTAACTTAGTACATCATTGATCTGCTTATTCTATTTATATTATATTGTTATTAGAATTATATTACCTGTCTTCTTTATCACCTCATCATGTGTTTATCAATGCCTGCCTGAACTGCTCCACTCGACCGATTTGAATTTCACGTTACCAATAGCGACTAGTATACCTCAATCAATTTACACACTTCAGTGCCTGTCAATCGGGGAATCCCCATAAGTTATCTTGTGGGCTCGATTAGAGATGTTATATGTGGTTCAGCAGCCAAAGCCTGGTCATTCATATTAAAAGTGTTCTTATAGCATATATGGTTGTTACATGAATGTGACTATTACCGTATATTGCTATTTCGTAGATTGTCTCAGAACTTGCAAGTCACCCGTTCACCCTTCAGCTTCAACGCCCACGTAAATGAAGATGCGTTAAAAATCTCTATATGTTTTTATTCGTAAATTTCCACAACACACAGAATATAAATCTTATAACATTTATTCAGACTAGCTTAGAATGGTTTACATCGTCTTCTCTATCGAAAGATATCGGAGTCGTATTTATACGTTGATCATAAATCCAATTAAATGCTGTAAACGTGAGCTCGTGATTCACGTTATAAACAGAAATTCCTATTATCTCAACAAGGGTAATTATGTACATCGTACGGATGGGAACTTAGATATAATTATTTCAATCAGTGCCAAAGGTCTTGAGAATATAAATTTTAATTTGATAATGACTGGATGGAACCTGTTATGTTCTTAAACCTGGTGTAATTTGATTCCTACGAAAGTCTTTGTTCGAATTTTGGGAAAAATTAACTTTGTTTTCATATTTTTAACATGAAATGGGGTACATTTGGGGGTTAGTTGCTATATTCTAAAAACGTAATTTCTTTAAAAAAAAATAAAGTTAGATATTGAACCTCGGGTGTCGCTGCTCGATAACCATTCTTGGTTCCCCGCGACTTCCCTTCCCCAGTAAAAATGTGTTTTCAGTTTTGTATTTTGTTAATTTCGTATGTTATTTTTTACTGAATGGGAAAAAATAAACTTGACTATGACTATGACTAGTGAGTTTACAAATCATCATATTTTTTCATTTATATTTGTATATTATCGCATTAATCACGAACTCAAAACCCGTTTCTTGAGTATCTCATCGTGATTTTGCTTATATTAAATATCACAAGGTGAAATTTCTCTTGAAGTACTTTTATGTCTGGTGTTTTTAAACCTAATGGAAGTTTTGCTCAATTTCCATAAGTTTCAGTCCTGTGTGTCGTCATTTATATACCATGGCGGACTTGAAAAATAAATTATCATCTATCTCTCTAATCTATTTGATATACAAAATGTCACATATAATAAATCATTTAAATCGTCAGATATCAGTGGCTTCTTTTACACGGCCTTGTTCAGAGCGAAAGACGCGATATGGTCTGATTCTTTTCGATAACTATTTAACAAATTTGCTATTTCAATTAGGTCGCACACGTCGGCAATTTTCCGCGTGCTTGTTATTTTGAATCTATGGCAGGGGTGCAAGGTTCCTTCTAAGGTGCGCAACTGCGTCATTGCGTAGTGCCGCCAGACCATTCGCGCAGTAGAATATCATTCTCGCGCACTTGCAACATTACGTTTTTCCATAGCGTGGCTCCGACTCATGCCTGTTCCATATTCAGGGTTGCCATACCGTGCTTATTTCTAAGATTAGTGCTTATTTTCTAGCGTGTGTCTTATAAAGTAACGATGTGCTTATTTCTAAGAAAAGTGCTTATTTTTGAGTTACGTGCTTATTTTGTCTTAGAAACATGGATGACTTGTTCATGTTTTGCGAACAAAGCTTCCGTAGAAACGAGGGACGATGTATTTTTATTATACGCAACGCGTTTAATATAAAACTATGTGTTTATGTTATTTAATAAATAATTTGTTACCCACATTTTGGGTTAGATGGCTGCGCATCTCATTGAATATGCGCGGACGACCTTTGGGTTGTTGTTTCCTGTGCAAGATGTTGAATGCTGGATGTTTATTGTGTGTACCTGCCTATTTTTCTGTATCTTCTTACATTTTAGAGGTTGCGTGTGGCCGTTATTTAATGGTGTAAGAAATTAACCAATAATTTGGATAATGGAAGTCAAATTCTATATAATAATTGACGTAATCGAAATATTGAGTCTAGATCTTTCTCGTGTATGAGAAAATGGATATTTTCCCATGTCGGGTGACCCATAAACAACCGAAATATTGAAGAGATCTTTCTAGATCATTCGAAATATTGAGTCTAGATCTTTCTCGTGTATGAGAAAATGGATATTTCCCATGTCAGGTAACCTATAAACAAGTGTAATTATTGTAAGAAGGGTACCGAACATTCTAGATATGAGCAAAAATTGCTCCGTGGGAAACGAGATTTTTGGATAATAAAGAAAGGTACCGTTTTTGGCGAGCGAGATGAAAAAGATGTTACCGTTTAAATAGACATTTTGATCGTGGTTAGCCCGGCTTTTCTATTTCAATTCGTTCGATACAGCAACCGGCTTTTCGATTTCAATTCGTTCGATACAGCAGCCGGCTTTTCTATTTCAATTCGTTCGATACAGCAACCGGCTTTTCTATTTCAATTCGTTCGATACAGCAACCGGCTTTTCTATTTCAATTCGTTCGATACAGCAACCGGCTTTTCTATTTCAATTCGTTCGATACAGCAACCGGCTTTTCTATTTCAATTCGTTCTATACAACAATGCTGATTCATCACCGACTTGGTTTTCACGATTAAATTCGTTCTATACAACAATGCTGATTCATCACCGACTTGGTTTTCACGATTGTGAGTGTGTTTTATTGTAAGTAAATTTATTGTGATATATTATCCGTGGAAATAAAAATCTTTACAGGCAAATGGGTCAGATCCTTACTGTTATATAAAATTAACAGATATCTCAAATTGAACACGTAACCTACTATATATTCTGTTTTTGGAGTCAGATACTTATCTAATTCGCTTAATAAGAAAGCAAAGACATCAGAAGTTACATTGGTGACCCCGACGTGATTTGAACACGCAACCTTCTGATCTGGAGCCACACGCAACCTCTAAAATGTAAGAAGATACAGAAAAATAGGCAGGTACACACAATAAACATCCAGCATTCAACATCTTGCACAGGAAACAACAACCCAAAGGTCGTCCGCGCATATTCAATGAGATGCGCAGCCATCTAACCCAAAATGTGGGTAACAAATTATTTATTAAATAACATAAACACATAGTTTTATATTAAACGCGTTGCGTATAATAAAAATACATCGTCCCTCGTTTCTACGGGAGCTTTGTTCGCAAAACATGAACAAGTCATCCATGTTTCTAAGACAAAATAAGCACGTAACTCAAAAATAAGCACTTTTCTTAGAAATAAGCACATCGTTACTTTATAAGACACACGCTAGAAAATAAGCACTAATCTTAGAAATAAGCACGGTATGGCAACCCTGAATATGGAACAGGCATGAGTCGGAGCCACGCTATGGAAAAACGTAATGTTGCAAGTGCGCGAGAATGATATTCTACTGCGCGAATGGTCTGGCGGCACTACGCAATGACGCAGTTGCGCACCTTAGAAGGAACCTTGCACCCCTGCCATAGATTCAAAATAACAAGCACGCGGAAAATTGCCGACGTGTGCGACCTAATTGAAATAGCAAATTTGTTAAATAGTTATCGAAAAGAATCAGACCATATCGCGTCTTTCGCTCTGAACAAGGCCGTGTAAAAGAAGCCACTGATATCTGACGATTTAAATGATTTATTATATGTGACATTTTGTATATCAAATAGATTAGAGAGATAGATGATAATTTATTTTCAAGTCCGCCATGGTATATAAATGACGACACACAGGACTGAAACTTATGGAAATTGAGCAAAACTTCCATTAGGTTTAAAAACACCAGACATAAAAGTACTTCAAGAGAAATTTCACCTTGTGATATTTAATATAAGCAAAATCACGATGAGATACTCAAGAAACGGGTTTTGAGTTCGTGATTAATGCGATAATATACAAATATAAATGAAAAAATATGATGATTTGTAAACTCACTAGTCATAGTCATAGTCAAGTTTATTTTTTCCCATTCAGTAAAAAATAACATACGAAATTAACAAAATACAAAACTGAAAACACATTTTTACTGGGGAAGGGAAGTCGCGGGGAACCAAGAATGGTTATCGAGCAGCGACACCCGAGGTTCAATATCTAACTTTATTTTTTTTTTAAAGAAATTACGTTTTTAGAATATAGCAACTAACCCCCAAATGTACCCCATTTCATGTTAAAAATATGAAAACAAAGTTAATTTTTCCCAAAATTCGAACAAAGACTTTCGTAGGAATCAAATTACACCAGGTTCAAGAACATAACAGGTTCCATCCAGTCATTATCAAATTAAAATTTATATTCTCAAGACCTTTGGCACTGATTGAAATAATTATATCTAAGTTCCCATCCGTACGATGTACATAATTACCCTTGTTGAGATAATAGGAATTTCTGTTTATAACGTAAAATCACGAGCTCACGTTTACAGCATTTAATTGGATTTATGATCAACGTATAAATACGACTCCGATATCTTTCGATAGAGAAGACGATGTAAACCATTCTAAGCTAGTCTGAATAAATGTTATAAGATTTATATTCTGTGTGTTGTGGAAATTTACGAATAAAAACATATAGAGATTTTTAACGCATCTTCATTTACGTGGGCGTTGAAGCTGAAGGGTGGACGGGTGACTTGCAAGTTCTGAGACAATCTACGAAATAGCAATATACGGTAATAGTCACATTCATGTAACAACCATTTATGCTATAAATGGTGACAAAACCGACTTGACTTAACCTTCTGAAACGGACCAGATCAACGGACAACAACCAGGACAAGCAACAATTGGACGGAATCAACCAAAAAGCTGACCAAGCAGAAGCTTTCAACAATTGCCGAGAAACCGTCTCTACAAAACGTGCAAAAATCAAATTCGACCAACTTACGAACGTCGGGGAGATTCAAATTGCCTGGAACAACGAGTGAAGTATCAAATTGCTGACAAGCCGAAATAATCAAAAACATTATGAAAAGACAATAATCTCAATTGAAAACAGTTGATCTATGGTAACGGACTATGGAAACGTTAAAATCATGAATATGGACTGTATTGAACATCGATCGAAATGAACTCTTTTAGAACATTATATATGTTCGAGGTGAAAAACCTAATCAAAAACAAACTGTTGAAAACAATGAACTATATGGACTGTTTTACGGTAAATTACGCGCTCTATTCCGAATAATAGAGAGAGGAATTGTCGCGCGTACCCAATCGATATACAGATCAGGAGGATGTAAATCTACAATTTGTTTCATGATTTGCAGGTTTTTCTTCTCATTGAGACAGATATTTTTCATTCTTCCACTAATACTAAGGTAAAGTACTTCTTTTTCTTCTTATATATACATGGCGTTTCATTCGACTTTTAATTTTATAAATTAATTGATGGTAACAACTTTGAATATTCCGATTTCAAAACCTTTCAAGAGATTTATATTATTGAATATTTGTGGTTAGCATTCCTTTTCGATTAAATAGATTTCGTTAGAATTAAAATGCTTTCTAAAAGTAGATTCGAGCGAGTCATACTTTTAATTATTTACAAAGCCGTCATATAGAACGGTGAAATAATAAGCTCGTTTAACAAAAATTGTATCCAAAAGCGTTATTTTTTTAAAAAAGCCTTGAGATGGCATAAACTTAAAAATGCGTTTTTTAATCCCGACATGGGACAAGCATATATAGACCAACTAGGTCGCAACGCGTTTTTTCTTCCCGACATGGGACAAGCATATATTGACCAACTAGGTCTACAAAATCGTAACAATGCGATAAAGCGAGTATAAGTATTTTAACTTGGCGAAATACATTGAATTGAAAATATGTTTTAACCGTCCAAACTAGAATTTTTAAAATAAAAATACGCCATCCTTCTGTAATTCTACTTTACAACCTTTATCCTTTCTATAAACTTTTCTTTACTTCAATGTCTTGTCTCATAGTAGATCATATACATGTAAATATTTTTTTGACCTATATCATTAATTTGAGCATTGTGTATTGTATTTTTCTATATATTTTCAATTTATTAGAGGGTGCCAAATCTTTAAACTTCCAGTTAGTAAGATGGGGAGATAATATAGCAACTAACCCCCAAATGTACCCCATTTCATGTTAAAAATATGAAAACAAAGTTAATTTTTCCCAAAATTCGAACAAAGACTTTCGTAGGAATCAAATTACACCAGGTTTAAGAACATAACAGGTTCCATCCAGTCATTATCAAATTAAAATTTATATTCTCAAGACCTTTGGCACTGATTGAAATAATTATATCTAAGTTCCCATCCGTACGATGTACATAATTACCCTTGTTGAGATAATAGGAATTTCTGTTTATAACGTGAATCACGAGCTCACGTTTACAGCATTTAATTGGATTTATGATCAACGTATAAATACGACTCCGATATCTTTCGATAGAGAAGACGATTTAAACCATTCTAAGCTAGTCTGAATAAATGTTATAAGATTTATATTCTGTGTGTTGTGGAAATTTACGAATAAAAACATATAGAGATTTTTAACGCATCTTCATTTACGTGGGCGTTGAAGCTGAAGGGTGAACGGGTGACTTGCAAGTTCTGAGACAATCTACGAAATAGCAATATACGGTAATAGTCACATTCATGTAACAACCATATATGCTATAAGAACACTTTTAATATGAATGACCAGGCTTTGGCTGCTGAACCACATATAACATCTCTAATCGAGCCCACCAGATAACTTATGGGGATTCCCCGATTGACAGGCACTGAAGTGTGTAAATTGATTGAGGTATACTAGTCGCTATGGTAACGTGAAATTCAAATCGGTCGAGTGGAGCAGTTCAGGCCAGGCATTGATAAACACATGATGAGGTGATAAAGAAGACAGGTAATATAATTCTAATAACAATATAATATAAATAGAATAAGCAGATCAATGATGTACTAAGTTAGACGAAGTACCGTACCGGTGCGGTACCGGTACTATGTGTAATCAGTCATACAGAGGTGTAATACATCATTGTATACATATGAATATGAATACACCCACATACACAAAAAAAAATTCTGAGTCAAGTTGTTAAAAACATCCAGAGAAAGTCGACATGAAAGTCTTCTTTGAATTTGATTTGCAATGTGAATAAGGCAACAACATGCCTTGTTCAGTCTTGAACATATGAATAACCATAGCTCAAGACAGTATTTTAATTTCACAGTTTAAAAGTGAACTCAATAAAGATAAATTCGATAATATTCATTTGTCATAGAAGAAGACAAGCGATATGAAATTCAGAAAAAGCTGTGTGATAATTACATATATCATAGCCTGTATAATATTCATTAGGTCAGCAGGTTGGTGCAATAACTTTTTTTTTTATTTCCAGGTGGTGGTATGGTTACAGTAACAAGAACATTCAATTTGTTGCAAACATTCGAAGTAAGTCGACAAGAAATTATTTTTTCATATCTGATTTGGAAAGTTGATAGGATATCGATATGCATCATTTCTTATTGAACATGTAAATGGCACATGCCATTGCTCGGAACAGTGATTTAGTTTCGGTAAGTAAAGTAAATGATAAATGGGCAAGAATAAAAAATAATCATTTGTCATAAGAGGAGACAAGTAATAATAAATTGAGAAAATTGGTGAGACCAGTAATGTAATAGTTATATTATAACAATTATCACACATTCGCAATATTTACTAGGTCAATAGCTTGGTTCAGTAATATTCTTTTCTTTTTTTTAAGGTGTTGGTATGATTACAGCCATGGTAAACACTCATAGTCAAATTGTTAGAACTATTCGAGGTGACAAGAAATTCTTTTACGAATTTGATTTGGAAGGTAGATAGGACAACAACATGCTTTGAGCATATGAATAACATATGTCGTTACTCAGTGCAATAATTTAATTTTACAGTTCCAATATGAACTCAATAAAAATGAATGATTATTGGGCAGCAAAATTGATAATAAAATTTTCACAGCATTGAATAGAAACAAGGCACTAAGTTAGACCAGTTAAAGAGGTACTGGTACCATTACTGTGCGGTACGGTTATGACTCATACACACAGTTGCACGATACACGAATTTGATTCGCAAAATAATTTTGTGCACGATTGAGTTGACAAACATCACACATTGAATCTGATGCTTTTGAATATATAAATAAATATGCCATCGCTCTGAACAATGTTTTAATTTCAGAATTAAGATATGAACTAAGCAAAAAGTAAATGAGTAATGGTCGAGAAATACAAAGATCATTCTTTGTCATTATTCGC
Organism: Styela clava; assembly: GCF_013122585.1. NCBI lineage: Eukaryota > Metazoa > Chordata > Ascidiacea > Stolidobranchia > Styelidae > Styela > Styela clava. The sequence goes on from NW_024102700.1 coordinate 82,812, forward strand.
TATTTGATTAAGGTTCTTCGTACGGTACATAATAAGTAGCTTAGTTAAAATATTGTCATAATGGAAGAAAAAATTGACGAATTAAATAAGAAACTGGAATTAAGAGCAATTGTAGGAGACAGTATGAGAGATATTCTCGAAGAGTCAATCAGCGAACATGATAGAAAAATATCGACTCAAATCAACGAATCCGTCCTGAATAATACGCAACAAATGGCGGAAAAACTAGAAGCTATGTTCCAACAAAATGACGAATTAGTTGAAAAGCTGGAGTGTCTACACATGAAAAATTCAAAGCTTGACACCGATCTCAACGCAGTGAAGGCAAGCCAAAATTTTATTAACGCAGAGTTCGAAATTCAAAAGGACTACCTAATGAAGCTTGATCAAATGGTTAAAAATCTATCTGAAAGCAACAAAAGCCTGTTGAGTTTGTGCACTACCCTTCAAAAGCGTTTTGACACTGAGCTGGAAGACATTGCTCAGTATATACGAAGAGAAAATCTGGAATTCCATTTAAGAATGATGAAAATACAGACAGGATTATAGTGGATCTGGGCAGACGATTAGGCATCACTGTTGAGAGACTTGACTTATCCATATCACATCGAATCCCAAGAAAAGATGGCTCTAACACTGGACCTATAATAGTTCGCTTTACCAACAAAAACATAAGGAATCAGTTCATAGCCAAAAAGTACGACACCACCAAAATTAAAGATTTCGGCATCGCAGGTATGACTTCGCTTTATATTTAATGAAAATCTGTCAAACTTTCGAAGTAATCTCCTTTATAATGCCAGACTCACCAAAAAATCCAAAATGTTCGAGAGACTCTGGACAACAAATGGCAACATTTATATGAGCAAGACCAAAGATAGTCCAAGAATCCCAATAAAAAAGCTGTCAGATTTAGATAAACTATCGTAATTGCATTTTGTTAAATTCATACCTAGTACAGTAGCTTAGCAAAATGGTTTCACAGCAATTTTGCTCAAATTGCGCCAATACCTTGCTGACTTACAACAATATTTTTTTGTACAACTTGTTCAAAGTCTTTTTTTTTTCATTTAATTATTGTCCAAATAGAATAGTCAGAAAACTAGAAACTCTTGACACGTCATATTTCAATTATAATAATGTCAAGCCATGTATGTCTCTTGAAACAGTTGATAGCGTTCTGAATAATTTGAAAACTCCTAGTCCTAACTCGTCAAATCACCAATTTACTTTGGCTCATTTTAATATTAGATCATTACAAAAGCATATCGATGAGTTGTCTGACATTATAGTTGATTTAGATTCATTCCCTAGTGTAATAGCAATCTCAGAAACCAAACTAAAAAGCGATCCTGTGGCTAATATTAGTATTAGAGGTTAAAATTTCTTACACACTCCGACCGAAACTAATGCTGGTGGGGTTGGATTATACTTTAAGTCAAATTTGAATCTGTCGCTGGTTAACAAATATATGTTAGGCATCACCTCTTGTGAAGACCTGTGGGTAGAATACTCATTAGCACGGGGAAATTCTCTTCAATCATTGTTGGAGTTGTATATAGACATCCAGGTTCCAATGAATCCGATTTTATGAATGCACTAAGCTTAACTTTGTATAATTTGGCCATAGATAAAAAAAAAATTTGTAATACTAGGGGACATAAACTTATTTAGCTGTTCAAAATTCACAAAAGATTTTCTTGACATGCTGAGGTCCCATGCCACAATTCCACTGATTACACACCCAACGAGAATTACTAGTTCCAGTTCTACTTTGATAGATCATATATATTCAAATATCAGCGAAAAAAGTGTTTCTTCAGTTGTCTGGCAAAAATGTTTGACAGATCACTATCCAATTTTTTGTCAATTTCAGATTAAACATGCATTATCCAATAATCAACACAAACTAAAACGTGTTATGAGAAATTTTAATTCCGCTAACTTTGCTCAAGATGCTCAAGAATTGTTTGATTCTTATGACCTTTCTAATGTTGATAGTCAAAATTTCAATTTTCACTTTGAAGATTTTGTCTCAAAAGTATTAGGTCTATGCAATAAACATGCGCCAATTCGTAAATTAACTAGAAAAGAACGCCACCTAGAAAGAAAACCCTGGATAACCACTGGCATTTTGCACAAAACTCATTTTATTAATGGTTCAATAGAACAAAAACTTCACTATAAAAAGTATGCTAACAAATTATGCCATCTAAAAAATAAAGCCAAAGAGATATATTTTTCCAAATGCTTCGAAAACAATATAAATGACCCTAAAAAGACTTCTAATTCTAAAACTCTAATTCTAACAGAAACGTACCCCAAAAGATAACCAATCAGCACTCTGGGGAGGTTATTCATGACAGTATCAAAATTTCTACAACATTTAATAATTACTTTTCTCAGATAGGGAGAAATCTAGCCGCAGTATTTCAAAGCGTAAGTGATCGCGAACACCTTAAATTTATGGGGGCCCCAATCGTATCATCCATGTTCATGGAAGATGCATCAGTGATAGAAATAAAAAATACGATAAATTCTTTAAAAACCAGATAAAGCAGCTGGGTATGATAACATACCGGCATATCTCTTGAAACATCTTTGTGGGTCTATTAGTTCTTCACTGTGCAAACGCTTTAATTATTCCATGTCCCTTGGCATGTTTCCAGACCACCTCAAAATAGCTAGGGTTGTTCCTGTGTACAAGGCTGAAAAAAAGATGATGTGTCCAATTACCGTCCCATTTCAATCTTTCGTGTCTCTCAATTGTTTTTGAAAAACTAATACTTGCTCGGCTAAAAAACTTTTTAGACAAACACTCAATAATAAATTGTGATCAGTTTGGTTTTCGGAACCACCATTCAACTAAACATGCAGTCTTATACATTATTAGCAAATATTACGAAATCATTGATAAGGGATTGGTAGGATGTAGTGTATTTTTAGATTTGAAGAAAGCATTTGATACAGTCGATCACAAAATACTCATTAGCAAACTCAAACATTATGGAATTCGTGGTAGTGTAAATAAATTATTTTCTAGTTACCTGAACAGCCGTAGTCAATTTGTCGCTCTTTCAGGCAGTGGATCTGAACATGAATTTGTCTCTGTAGGAGTCCCACAAGGATCGGTGCTCGGTCCAACTTTGTTCTTAATATATATCAATGATGTCATAAATTCTACCTCAGCATTTGTCAAACTCTTCGCTGACGATACCAGCACAACCTCGATTTCCTCCACTGTTGCCATTTTGTCCACCAAAGTTGAGCAAAATTTAGATAATATTTCTGAATGGATGAAAGCTAACAAATTAACAATTAATCCTGAGAAAACACAAGTACTATTAATTAATCACCCTCTAATAAAAAGCAGAAGTCTTCCTCTAGCCTCCATTTCACTTTGAATGGTGCTAACCTGAAAGATTGCGACTCTGTGAAATATCTTGGGGTATTTATTGATAACAGGCTAAATTGGGACACCCACATTAACCAATTGAAATTGTCCAGGGCTGTAGGAATTATAACAAGGTTAAAAAGTTTAATTCCCATAAAAATCCTTCGAACTGTTTATTTTTCCCTCTTTTATGCACACCTACATTATGGAATTGTGGCTTGGGGCTCAGCTGACAGAAATAGACTCCATGCTCTGTCAGTCTTACAAAATAGAGCTGTCAGAGTTATGAGTAACACCCCACTGCATCATAGCATGAGTCCTATTTATAAGGGAATGAATCTTTTAAAACTTAATGATGTGTATATTCACGAGGTTGCAAAACTAATGTACCAATTCAGAAATAACATGTTACCACAGGCTTTCGATGCATATTTTACTGACTGTGGAGATGTCCATTCTTATTACACGCGCTCAGCATCTAAAGGTGCTTTTTTTATTTCCAGAACAAATCTCAAATTTGCTCAAAAATCTATAAAAATTGCGGGTCCCAAAATTTGGAATGATATACCTGATATTTTTAAAACATGTTCATATAAAAAATTCGAATTTGAGTTTATGAAATATATCATTTCTAAATATTAATCCTGACACCAGTGGTATTACCAATTTGGCAGATAAGAATTGGAGGTCAAAAGTTCATTTCTATCTCGTTTTCTGTCAATTGTATGTGGGTTTCTTTTCACTAATTGGACACGAAATGGACATAACGATCGTTTCAATATTATGTTGTTGTTGTTGTTCTTTGACACGTTTTTAAAATGTCGCTTTTCTCTTCGAATACTGGACCAATTGCTTTGAAATTTTCAGTGGTTGAAGATAAAATTTTTCTCCAGAAGGCTATTACTTTTATTTATTTTAAAATTTCCTGTGGACTCCGAGAGATTCGTTTTTTGTGTTCAAGGAAGTGATCAGAACAAAAAATAGTGACACCTTGTGGCGATTGCGCGAAGGCATATCAACTGAGAAGCGATCGTAATTCTTGCTCCGCTAAGAGTTGTTTATGGGGATTCGAGAACCACTGTGAAGCTAGCAGCACTTTCAGCCAGAATATTTTTACACATTGAATATAGGTTCCACGCGCATATAGGGTTCACTTATAGGTAAATATGAAAATTGAAAATGCTGATCAAAATATAATATTGGCACGAAAATAGATGAAAAATCTTTAAACTAAATGAATACATTAAATTTAACAAGAAAATAGTGTTTAAACTAAGCGAAAAATGAATTTTCAGGTATTCCGCAAATACAAAGTTTCGGAAAATTATCCTTTTCGGAACCTCGATTCCTCGAAAACCGCCAATAAAGGCAGCACCACGACACATTTGGAGAAAAGCAGATACCCTATAAATTCGATTTTTCTATAACAGCACAGTAGCAGTACGTTTTGGCTTGACCATATATATTACCAAACATATCGTGTAATCTAAATTTTAATAACGGCATGGACGTAACAAATTTAAAATTGATTTTGTATTTCAACTAAATTTGCTAGATAATGGATAAAATATCATTTTCTCTTTGTCACACATTAATACTGTACATCTTTTAAACTTGGAATACGTTGCGGGAAGTATAAAACAGCAAAAAACATTTGCGACTCCTAGTGGATTCTGTCCTGGATTACAAAAAATTATCGTTTTTAAAATGGCGATTTTTCGAAAACCGCCAATAAAGGCAGCACTACGACACATTCAGAGAAAAGCACATACCTTATAGATTCAATTTTATTATGTCAGAACGGTAGCAGCACGTTTTGACTTTGCCATATATAATACCAAACATAGCGTATACTCTTCAATTTTATGAACAATGTGAACGAAACAAATTTAAAAAGGAATTGTATGTCAACTAAATTTGCTGAACAATTGATAAAATATATATTTTTCTCTTTGTCACACATTAATACTGTACGTCTATTAAACTTAGAATGAGTTGCAGAAAAAAAGTATAAGATACCAAAAAAACATTTTACGCCCTCTCGTGGATTCTTTTCAAAATTTCGAAAAATTATCGATTTTGGAAGGGCAATTTCTCGAAAACCGCCAATAAAGGCAGCACTACGACACATTCGGAGAAAAGTATATACCCAATAGATTTGATTTCACTATAACAAAACAGTGGCAGCATGTTTTGACTTGGCTATATATAATACCAAAATAGCGTGTATTCTCAGTTTTATAAACAATGTCGACGTAACAAATTTAAGATGGATTTGTATTTCAACTGAAGCTGCTGGAAAATTGATCAAATATATTTTTCTCTTTGTCACAAATGCATACTGTGCGTTTATTAAACTAAGAATTAATTGGGAAAGTTAAAATATAAAAAAAAACATTTTACGCTTTCTATAATGGGTTCTTTTCTGAATTTCGAAAAATAATCGTTTTTGAAAGGGCGATTTCTCAAAAACCGCCAATAAAGGCAGCACTACGACACATTCGGAAAAAAGCAAATACCTTTTAGATTCGACTTCACTATACCATAACAGTAGCAGCACGTTTTGACTTGGCCATTTATAATACCAAACATAGCGTATATCTCAATTATTTGAATAGCGTAGATGTTCACATATTTTAAAAAGGTTTGGTATTTCAAATAAACTCACCTAATATCGTAATATTCCGTTTTCTTACTTTTTCAAACACCGATACTGTGTATTAATTAAACTTAGAATAAGATGCAAATTGTATGAAACAGTGAAAAATGTCTTACAACCTATATATAATTTTTTTCAATTTCCCAAACATGCCATTTTTGGAGTGACGATTTCTCGGAAAATGGCCAATAAAGGCAGCAATACGACACTTTTGGAGAATAGCAGATACGTTAAAGATTCGATTTCACCAAACCAGAACAGTAGCAGCACGTTTTGATTTGGCCATATTTAATACTAAACATAGCATATAATTTTCAATTTTATCAACTATGTAGATGTAACATATTTAAAAACGGTTAAGTATTTCAACTAAATTTACTGGATAATTCATCAAACACTTTTCTCTCTTGGTCATACATCAAAACTGTACGTTCATTAAACTTGGAATTAGTGTGCAAATCTTAAAATGCCAAAAAATGATTTGACGCCCTCTAGTGGATTCTTTTCGGAATTTTGGAAAAATATCGTTTTTGAAAGGGCGATTTCTCAAAAACCTCCAATAAAGGCAGCACTACGACACATTCGGAGAAAAGCAGATACCTCATAGATTTGATTCCATTATGTCAGAACAGTAGCAGCACGTTTTGACTTGGTCATATATGATACCAAACATAGTGTGTATTCAAAATGTTATAAACAATGCAGACGTAACATATTTAAAAACCGTTTGGTATTTCAACTAAATTTACTAGATAATTTATCAAACATCATTTTCTTTTGGCATACATACATACTGTACGTCCATTAAACTTGGAATGAGTTGCGGAAAGTAGGAAATACCAAAAAAATCATTTTACGCCCTCTTGTTGATTATTTTCAAATTTTCGAAAAATTATCCGTTTTGAAACAGCGATTTCTCAAAAACCGCCAATAAAGGCAGCACTACGACACATTCGGAGTATAGCAGATACCTTATAGATTTGATTTCATTATGTCAGAACAGTAGCAGCACGATTTGAGTTGGCCATATATAATACCAAACATAGCGTATAATTTTCAATTTTATCAACTATGTAGATGTAACATATTTAAAAACGGTTAGGTATTTCAACTTAATTTACTGGATAATTCATCAAACACGTTTCTCTCTTGGTCATACATCAAAACTGTATGTTCATTAAACTTGGAATAAGACGGCGAATCCTAAAATAACAAAAAATGATTTGACGCCCTCTTGTGGATTTTTTTCGAATTTTTTAAATAAATATCGTTTTTGAAAGGGCGATTTCTCAAAAACCGCCAATAAAGGCAGCACTACGACACATTCGGAGTAAAGCAGATATCTTATAGATTTGATTTCATTATGTCAGAACTGTAGCAGCACATTTTGACTTGGCCATATATAATACCAAACATAGCGTGTATTCAAACTTCCATAAACAATGCAGACGTAACATATTTAAAAACGATTTGGTATTTCAACTAAATTTCCTAGATAATTTATCAAACATCTTTTTCTCTTGGACATACATATATACTGTACGTCCATTGAACTTGGAATGAGTTGCGGAAAGTATGAAATAACGGAAAATCATGTTTCGCCTTCTTGTTGATTATTTTCGAAAAATTATCGTTTTTGAAATAGCGATTTCTCAAAAACCGCCAATAAAGGCAGCACTACGACACATTCGGAGAAAAGCAGGTACCTTATAGATTTAATTTCATTATGTTAGACGGTAGCAGCACGTTTTTACTTGGCCATATATAATATCAAACATAGCGTATAATTTTCAATTTTATCAACTATGTAGATGTAACATATTTAAAAACGGTCATACATCAAAACTGTACGTTCATTAAACTTGGAATAAGTGGGCGAATCTTAAAATAACAAAAAATGATTTGACGCCCTATTGTGTTGTTGATTTTTTTCGGAATTTCAAAATATTATCGTTTTTGAAAAGGCGATTTCTCAAAAACCGCCAATAAAGGCAGCACTACGACACATTCGGAGAAAAGCAGATACCTCATAGATTTGATTTTACTATGTCAGAACAATAGCAGCACGTTTTGACTTGGCCATATATAATACCAAACATAGCGTATAATTTTCAATTTTAATAATTATGTAGATATAACATATTTGAAAACGGTTTGATATTTCAACTGAATTTACTCGATAATGCATCAAATACCTTTTTTTTCTTGGTCATATATCAAAACCGTACGTTCATTAAAGTTGGAATAAGTGGGCAAATCTTAAAATAACAAAAAATGATTTTACGCCCTCTTTTGGATTTTTTCCAGAATTTTCAAAAAAATATCGTGTTTGAAAGGGCGATTTCTCAAAAACCGCCAATAAAGGCAGCACTACGACACATTCGGAGAAAAGCAGGTACCTTATAGATTTAATTTCATTATGTTAGAACAGTAGCAGCACGTTTTGACTTGGCCATATATAATACCAAACATAGCGTATAATTTTCAATTTTATTACCAATGTAGATGAAACATATTTAAAAACGGTTCGGTATCTCAATCTCTTGGTCATACATCAAAACTGTACATTCATTAAACTTGGAATAAGTGGGCAAATCTTGAAATAACAAAAAATGATTTTAAGCCCTCTTTTGGATTTTTTCCGAAATTTTCAAAAAAATATCGTGTTTGAAAGGGCGATTTCTCAAAAACCGCCAATAAAGGCAGCACTACGACACATTCGGAGAAAAGCAGGTACCTTATAGATTTAATTTCATTATGTTAGAACAGTAGCAGCACGTTTTGACTTGGCCATATATAATACCAAACATAGCGTATAATTCTCAATTTTATTACCAATGTAGATGAAACATATTTAAAAACGGTTTGGTATCTCAATCTCTTGGTCATACATCAAAACTGTACGTTCATTAAACTTGGAATAAGTGGTCAAATCTTGAAATAACAAAAAATGATTTTACGCCCTCTTTTGGATTTTTTCCGGAATTTTCAAAAAAATATCGTGTTTGAAAGAGCGATTTCTCAAAAACCGCCAATAAAGGCAGCACTACGACGCATTCGGAGAAAAGCGGATACCCTATAGATTTGATTTCATTATGTCACAATAGTAGCAGCACGTTTTGATTTGGCCATATATGATACCAATGTTATGAAAGATAACAGGATACCGATTCTAGGCTTTATTAAACATAAGAACACCACTACCACAACTTAACACTGTAAACAATAAAATAACACGCAAACAGTAAAGTATGCAGTACGACAGAGCTAGGGTAATCAAGAGTACATTGTTTATCTAATAATTACACTGTAAAGAAATACTAACACCACAACCAAACATAGCGTTTATTCGAAATTTACAAAAACAATCCAGACATAACATATTTAAAAAGAGTTTTGTATTTCAACTAAATTTACTAGATAATTTATCAAACTTTTTTTGTCTCGCTAACACATCAATACTGTACGTACATTATACTTGGAATAAGTTGCGGAAATTATAAAATACTAAAAAATCATTTCAAGCCCTCTTGTGAATTATTTTCAAAATTTCATAAAATTGTCGTTTTTGGAGTGGCGATTTCTCGAACTGCCAATAAAGGCAGCACCACGATACATTCGGAGCAAATCAGATAACTTATAGATTCGACTTCACTATACCAGAACAGTAACAGCACAACTTGACTTGGTCATGTATAATACCAAACATAACGTGTTTTCAAAATTTTATATTAAAATGGACGTAACGAACTTAAAAAGCTTGTATTTCAACTTAATTTACTGGATAATGGATCAAATATATTTCTCACTTTGTTCAGTATTGATGTGTGACTGGTAGGAAATTATATTTGAACAAGTATTCAGTAAATTTGTTTAAAATACGACAGCTTTATTAATTTTTAACGTCAGCATTATTCAAAAGTTGAAGAATACACGCTAAGTTTGGTATTATATATGGCCAAGTCAAAATGTGCTGCTACTGTTGTGACATAATGAAATCAAATCTATAGTGTATCCGCTTTTCTCCGAATGCGTCGTAGTGCTGCCTTTATTGGCGGTTTTCCAGAAATCGCCCTTTAAAAAACGATAATTTTACGAAATTTTGAAAATAATCCACAAAATGGCTTAGAATGATTTTTTGGTATTTCATATTTTCCGCAACTTATGCAAAGTTTAATGAACGTACAGTATTGGTGTAATAGAAAAAGATGTTTGATGTATTATCTAGTAAATTTAGTTGAAATACAAATCACTTTTTAAATATGTTACGTCTGCATTGTTTATGAAATTTTAAATTCACGCTATGTTTGGTATTATATATGGCCAAGTCAAAATGTGCTGCTACAGTTCTGACATAATGGAATTAAATCTATAAGGTATCTGCTTTTCTCTGAATGTGTCGTAGTGCTGCCTTTATTGGCGGTTTTTGAGAAATCGCTATTTCAAAAAGATATTTTTTTTAAAATCCGAAAAAATCCACAAGAGGGCGTCAAATCATTTTTTGTTATTTTAAGATTTGCCCACTTATTCCAAGTTTAATGAACGTACAGTTTTGATGTATGGCCAAGTGAGGAAAGTATTTGATGAATTATCCAGTAAATTTAGTTGAAATAGCAAACCGTTTTTAAATATGTTACATCTACATAGTTAATAAAATTGAAAATTATATGCTATGTTTGGTATCATATATGGCCAAGTTAAAACGTGCTGCAAATGTTCCGACATATTAAAATCGAATCTATAAGGAATCTGCTTTTCTCCGAATGTGTCGTAGTGCTGCCTTTATTGGCGGTTTTTGAGAAATCGCCCTTTCAAAAACGATATTTTTTTGAAATTCCGAAAAAAATCCACAAGAGGGCGTAAAATCAATTTTTGTTATATTAAGATTTGCCACTTATTCCAAGTTTAATGAACGTACAGTTTTGATGTATGACCAAGAGAGAAAAGTATTTGATGAATTATCCAGTAAATTTAGTTGAAATACCAAACCTTTTTTAAATATGTTACATCTACATAGTTAATAAAATTGAAAATTATATGCTATGTTTGGTATCATATATGGCCAAGTTAAAACGTGCTGCTACTGTTCCGACATATTAAAATCGAATCTATAAGGAATCTGCTTTTCTCCGAATGTGTCGTAGTGCTGCCTCTATTGGCGGTTTTCGAGAAATCCCTATTTCAAATACGATAATTTTTTGAAATTTTGAAAATAATCCACAAGAGGGCGTAAAATGTTTTTTGGTATTTTATACTTTTCGCAACTTATTTCAAGTTTAATGAACGTACAGTATATATGTATATCCAAGAGAAAAAAATGTTTGATAAATTATCTAGTAAATTCAGTTGAAATAGCGAACGGTTTTTAAATATGTTACGTCTGCATTGTTTACAAAATTTTGAATACACGCTATGTTTGGTATTATATATGGCCAAGTCGAAACGTGGTGCTACTGTTCTGACATATTAAAATCGAATCTATAAGGTATCTGTTTTTCTCTGAATGTGTCGTAGTGCTGCCTTTATTGGCGGTTTTCGAGTAATCACTATTTCAAATACGATAATTTTTTGAAATTTTGAAAATATTCCACAAGAGGATGTAAAATGTTTTTTGGTATTTTATACTTTTCGCAACTTATTCCAAGTTTAATGAACGTACAGTTTTGATGTATGACCAAGAGAGAAACGTGTTTGATGAATTATCCAGTAAATTAAGTTGAAATACCAAACCGTTTTTCAATATGTTACATCTACATAGTTAATAAAATTGAAAATTATATGCTATGTTTGGTATCATATATGGCCAAGTTAAAACGTGCTGCTACTGTTCTGACATAATGAAACCGGATCTATAAGGTATCTGCTTTTCTCCGAATGTGTCGTAGTGCTGCCTTTATTGGCGGTTATTGAGAAATCGCCATTTCAAAAACGATATTTTTTTAAAAATTCCGAAAAAAATCCACAAAAGGGCTTAAAATCATTTTTTGTTATTTTAAGATTTGCCACTTCTTCCAAGTTTAATGAACGTACAGTTTCGATATATGACCAAAAGAGAAAAGTATTTGATGAATTATCCAGTAAATTTTGTTGAAATACCAAAACGTTTTTAAATATGTTACATCTACATAGTTAATAAAATTGAAAATTATATGCTATGTTTGGTATCATATATGGCCAAGTTAAAACGTGCTGCTACTGTTCTGACATATTAAAATCGAATCTATAGGGTATCTGCTTTTCTCTGAATGTGTCGTAGTGCTGCCTCTATTGGCGGTTTTCGAGAAATCCCTATTTCAAATACGATAATTTTTTGAAATTTTGAAAATAATCCACAAGAGGGCGTAAAATGTTTTTTGGTATTTTATACTTTTCGCAACTTATTTCAAGTTTAATGAACGTACAGTATATATGTATATCCAAGAGAAAAAAATGTTTGATAAATTATCTAGTAAATTCAGTTGAAATAGCGAACGGTTTTTAAATATGTTACGTCTGCATTGTTTACAAAATTTTGAATACACGCTATGTTTGGTATTATATATGGCCAAGTCGAAACGTGGTGCTACTGTTCTGACATATTAAAATCGAATCTATAAGGTATCTGTTTTTCTCTGAATGTGTCGTAGTGCTGCCTTTATTGGCGGTTTTCGAGTAATCACTATTTCAAATACGATAATTTTTTGAAATTTTGAAAATATTCCACAAGAGGATGTAAAATGTTTTTTGGTATTTTATACTTTTCGCAACTTATTCCAAGTTTAATGAACGTACAGTTTTGATGTATCACCAAGAGAGAAACGTGTTTGATGAATTATCCAGTAAATTAAGTTGAAATACCAAACCGTTTTTCAATATGTTACATCTACATAGTTAATAAAATTGAAAATTATATGCTATGTTTGGTATCATATATGGCCAAGTTAAAACGTGCTGCTACTGTTCTGACATAATGAAACCGGATCTATAAGGTATCTGCTTTTCTCCGAATGTGTCGTAGTGCTGCCTTTATTGGCGGTTATTGAGAAATCGCCATTTCAAAAACGATATTTTTTTAAAAATTCCGAAAAAATTTTGGATCTTCTGCTCCTGCAGTTTCGTTACCATCAGGTATTTGGTAGTTACATTGAAATGTAGGGCAGCGTTCATCAAAACTTTTTCGGCCACGGAAAACTTACGATTTTTATCTCGCATCGCGGAAAACCAAAAAATAAAAGGGTAAGATTGATAAAAATATATGGTGTAATGCAGCGACTCCCAAAGGAGTGGCGAGTTGCTAAATGCGCTGCGAAAACTAAAATAACTTAAATATAATTGAATATTTTACATATTGCATTATATTGTTCTATATTTTAAATGTCGTGTATATGAATTAATTAATTCATTTTACCTTTCTATGCTGACGGTTAACGAAAATGGCACAACCTCAAAATGTTAGTCTGCTTTAGGTCGACGGTGACGCCATATTGAACGCCCACCAGTTGGTCAACAACTTCACAATCCCGAGATCGCCATGACGACCAATTTGGTCGTAATTTTAATGCCTTTCCCATGGAACACTCGGAAGACGCCCGCGGGACATTGGTGTTCCGCGGAACACAGTTCGGGAAACGCTTATGTAGGATTTTTTGTAGGTGGGGTTTCTGGAAGCATCCCGTTTGGAACGGTTACAGCATCGAGTAATTCTCAGCCATTCGGAGGTTCTAATTCAGCGTCAGTACAGCCGTCTCCATTTGGAGAATCTTGTTTTACAGAATCTACTGGACTGTTTAGCTCTATCCGCAATCCTCCACTTCCGTTTGGGTCTCAATAGACGAACAACGCAATTCCTGGAATTCCAAAACCTACGCTTGCTTTTGGTGCACCTTCAAATAATGAGCCTTCTCAACAAAAAACCCCAAGTAGTTCAATTATTAGCTCCTTTTGTTATGGTCGTCAATATATCTTTGTGTTTAAACTTCTCTTCAATCTTTGAGCTATTCATGGCTGACATTGACAGAATAATTCGGCCAAAGCTTCCAACTTTAGGTTAGTAGACATAAAGAAGTATTGACATAACTCCCAACTCCAAGAAAACTGAGATTTGCCAGCAAAAACTTTGGCATATGTGAGTGCCTCTTGACTTGAAGTTTTGAAGAGTTTAAAAAAAAAAAACTTGTACCCCAGTATCGATGAGAAGTAGGCAAGCTCACAAGTCAACAGTCCTTCCTACAGCAGTGATATCCAATCTTTTCAAAACTGTGAATCCTCATAAATACATCGAAATTGGGCCAAGTCTTGCTTTATTTCACAGAGCAAGTTCGACAAATCTTTTCTTCCTAAATCTTTTTTCTCCTACTTCAGCTTTTGGTGGATTTCAATTCGGAGGAAACAACAAACAGAACGCTGCACCTGCGCAACAGAGCGCCTTCAATTTTTGTGAGAGCTGTGCGGCCCCTGTGTTTGGAGGAACGCCTAATAAACATCCCCCAGCTTTTAATGCCAGTGGGTAGATTTGGATTTAATGTCTTGTAACTGTTTAGGCTAGATATGTATGAAAATCAACGGTATTTAATATTGTTAGAATTTTCCCACCTCCACTCTAAACGAGGCTGTGGGCAAACCTACATCAAACGCTGGAAATCTCAACAAGCTGATGTGTCTTAATATGTTCGAGAACTCGAACGCAAATCAGGTCAAGAGGTCAAATTTAAATCAATACTTGCTCCGATGCCAAGCTTGATGTGGGCGCAATGAACATGGTTATTGACTGAATATCAAATTTGTAACATCGTTTGGGTTATAACGTCCTCTTTTGTGTAACAGACGGTGCTATGCTCTCACTGAAGAGGGACTTTCTGTTTGATAGTTATTATTAAAAATTAGCATAGTTGCGGGCTTTCACTGTAGTCAGGTGAACTAAGTGTAATCGACTTTACATCTAACATCGAGGGGTTAACACTAACCCTAGTATGATCATAAGATTATAAGATCTAACTCTAAAAACTACCATTTTCTTTCAAAAATCACCAGCCCCGGCTGCCCCAGCAGCAGGATTTCAGTTTGTCAACTCTTCATCCAATCAAAGCAATGGCATGTTACAGTTTGGAACCGGATCTAACCAGTCGAAACCAGAACAACTTGCTGAAAACAAATCAGGATTGTTTGGTTTTGGTGAAAATAATCCACCAAGCAAAAACACACCACAGCAACAATCAACTGGATTTAGTTTGGGAGCTTCTGCAGCACCGCCTTTCAATTTGTCGTAAGTTAAAGAGTTTTTTATGTAAATATTTTTATTTGCCTTTCACTCTATTGAAACAACCACTAGTTTTTAATCGGACATATTCAAATATATGTCTTTTGCTTCAAACCGGGCAGTCACTGATAGGTATGAGCATGGGTGGGCAAGGTTTTTGGACCAGGGACCAAAAATTTTGTGTAAGTTGTAAACAAAAATGTAGGTTGGATATAAAAAGTTACATTTTATGAACAATATTTACAGTTTTACAAAAGTAAAATGAAAAAACAATAAGCCAAATTGCCAGAACTGAAATTAATTGCAATCTCAACCAATTTCTTCACTAAAACATCAAAAGTTGGTTTTAGTTTGGTTGTGCCAGCATCTGGTGGGCCAGATTGAATTGCCCAGCGAGTCGGATTTTACCCATGTCAGTGTATAGGTCTACTATATTTAGAAATGACGGAGGACTTTTCATTTAGCATATCGTACTAACAAGAATAAATTTCAATATTTACCTCTTCCAGTGGTTCTCCTCACTCTGAACAAGGCTGTACGCAAGCAAGTTGTGAGCTACTATTTTTTGGAAGTTTTTTCAGTTCTCGATTGCCTACCCAATTTATTAAACCCGGGGTGGAGCATGGAATTTAAACTCCAATTTTTTAACCAACATAGTTTTCGTAACAAGAGTAAATTTCAAATTCTACTCTTTTTTATTTCAGTGATTCTCAACTGGCTACATCTCAGAACGCTTTCACCGGAAGTACGCCAAACGCAAACCCATTCAATTCCGCACCTCACTCTGCTACCTCAGGGCCTAGACGGGTCAGACAAGCCAGAAGAAGACTTAAAAAAGGTAATGAAATCATATCGGGTGAATGTGTTTTGAAGGTGATATAGAATAACAGTACGAAGAATAATGCTTGTATTGGAAATTGCTTTTACCGTTTTAAAAAATTTGGTCATTTTGATCTGCCTCCATGTCACAATATTGCTGACTAAATAAAAGACAAAAGAAAAAATCCGAGGTTTTTTGATCTGATCGAAACTACGTTTGGACATTGTATCTTTTTTTGAATTTTTTTCTGACAGCAGTGATATCCAACCTTTTCGAAGCTGTGGACCCTCATAAATACATCGAAATTGGGCCAAGTCTTGTTTTTTCAAAATTGACAATTTTACAGACCAAGTTCAGCAAATCTTCTCTTCCTAAATCTTTTTTCTTCTACTTCAGCTTTTTGTTAATTTCAATTCGGAAACAACGAACAGAACGCTGCACCTGCGCAACAGAGTGGCTTCAATTTTGGTGCGAGCAGTGCGGCCCCTGTGTTTGGAAGAACGCCTAATAAACCTACACCAGCTTTCAATGCCAGTGAGAAGATTTTGATTCAATGTCTTGTAGCTGTATAGTTTTGCGGAATCTAAGCAATTGAAAAAGCTTGGTTGTAATTCTGTAAAAATTTGATTATGTTCGTCCAGGCTCGTAAAAATCTAGGCTACATATGTATATACATCTTCGCTATTTAATATTGTTAGAATTTTCCCATCTCCACTCTAAACTAGGCTGTGGGCAAGCTGATATAAATAGAAAAACAAAAATGCTTGGTATATCTAAAAAAATTTGGTCCACTAAAGCCTACATCGAACGCTGGATATCTCAACATGCTGTTTGTGTCGTAATTTGTTCGAGAACTCGATCGCGAAAAGGTCAAAATTAAACCAATACTTGCTCCGATGACAAGCTTGACCAGGGCGCAATAAAATGATTATTGACCGAATATCAAATTTGTAACATCGTTTGGGTTATAACGTCCTCTTCTGTATTACAGGCGGTGCTATGTTCTCACTGAAGAGAGACCGTCTGTCTGTTTGTTAGCTATTATTAAAAATTAGCATTGTTGACTAAACAGCCCTTTTTATAGCAGTGATTACCAACCTTTCCGAAGTTGTGAACTTTCGTACATACATCGAAATTTAGCCAAGTCTTGTTTTTTCAAACTTGACAATTTCACAGACCAAGTTCAGCAAATCTTCTCTTCCTAAACATTTTTCCTTCTACTTCAGCTTTTGGTGGATTTCAATTCGGAGGGAACAACGAACAGAACGCTGCACCTGCGCAACAGAGCGCCTTCAATTTTTGTGAGAGCAGTGCCGCCCTTGTGTTTGGAGGAACGCCTAATAAACCTCCCCCAGCTTTTAATGCCAGTGGGTAGATCTGGATTTAATGTCTTGTAACTGTTTAGGCTAGATATGTATGAAAATCAACGGTATTTAATATTGTTAGAATTTTCCCACCTCCACTCTAAACAAGGCTGTGGGCAAACCTACATCAAACGCTGGAAATCTCAACAAGCTGATGTGTCTTAATTTGTTCGAGAACTCGAACGCAAATCAGGTCAAGAGGTCAAATTTAAATCAATACTTGCTCCGATGCCAAGCTCGATGAGGGCGCAATGAACATGGTTATTGACTGAATATCAAATTTGTAACATCGTTTGTGTTATAACGTCCGCTTTTGTATTACAGGCGGTGCTATGTTCTCACTGAAGAGAGACTGTCTGTTTGTTAGCTATTATTAAGAATTAGCATTGTTGTGGGCTTTTAATGTAGTCAGGTGAACTAAGTGTAATCGACTTTACATCTAACATCTAGGCCTAGGTGTTAACATTCCTGGTTTAGGCAGTCTTAACACTAACCCCGGGTATGATCATAATATTATCAGATCTAACTCTAAAAACTACCATTTTCTTTTAAAAATAACCAGACCCGGCAGTAGGATTTCGATTTGTCAACTCTTCATCCAATCAAAGCAATGGCATGTTACAGTTTGGAACCGGATCTAACCAGTCGAAACCAGAACAACTTGCTGAAAACAAATCAGGATTGTTCGGTTTTGGTGAAAATAATCCACCAAGCAAAAACACACAACAGCAACAATCAACTGGATTTAGTTTGGGAGCTTCTGCAGCACCGCCTTTTTGTCGTAAGTTAATGAGTTTTTTATGTAATTATTTTTATTTGCCTTCCACTCTATAGAAACAACATCCACTAGTTTTTAATAGGACATATTAAAATATATGTCTTTTGCTTCAAACCGGGCAGTCACTGATAGGTATGAGCATGGGTGGGCAAGGTTTTTGAACCAGGGACCAAAAATTTTGTGTAAGTTGTAAACAAAAATGTAGGTTTGATATAAAAAGTTACATTTTATGAACAATATTTACAGTTTTACAAAAGTAAAAGGGAAAAACAATAGGCCTCGTGCCAAAACTGAATTTATTCGCAATCTCAACCAATTTCTTCACTAAAACATCAAAAGTTGGTTTTAGTTTGGTTGTGCCAACATCTGGTGGGCCAGATTGAATTGCCCAGCGAGCCGGATTTAGCCCATGTCAGTGTATGAGGCTAATATATTTTGGAATGCCTGATGCCTTGTCATTCACCATTGCGTACTAACAAAAATGAATTTTGTTATTCACCTCTTCCAGTGGTTCTTCTCACTCCGAACAAGGCTGTACGCAAGCAAATTGTGAGCTACTATATTTTGGAAGTTTTCCCAGTTTTACATTGCCTACCTAATTTATTACACCCGGGGTGAAGCATGGAATTTGAAACCCAGATTTTTAATCGTCCGCCATCTTAGTTTTCGTAACAAGAGTAAATTTTAAATTCTACTCTCTTTCATTTCAGTGTTTCTCAACCGGCTACATCTCAGACCGCTTTCACCAGAAGTACGCCAAACGCAAACCAATTCAATTCCGCACCTCCCTCTGCTACCTCGGGGCCTAGACGGGTCAGACAAGCCAGAAGAAGACTTAAAAAAGGTAATGAAATCATATCGGGTGAATGTGTTTTGAAGGTGATATAGCATAACAGTACGAAGAATAATGCTTGTATTGGTAATTGCTTTTACCGTTTTAAAAAATTTGGTCATTTTGATCTGCCTCCATGTCACAATATTGCTGACTAAATAAAAGACAAAAGAAAAAATCCGAGGTTTTTTGATTTGATCGAAACTACGTTTGGACATTGTATCTTTTTTTGAATTTTTTTCTGACAGTAGTGATATCCAACCTTTTCGAAGCTGTGGACCCTCATAAATACATCGAAATTGGGCCAAGTCTTGTTTTTTCAAAATTGACAATTTTACAGACCAAGTTCAGCAAATCTTTTCTTCCTAAATCTTTTTTCTTCTACTTCAGCTTTTGGTGGATTTCAATTCGGAAACAACGAACAGAACGCTGCACCTGCGCAACAGAGTGGCTTCAATTTTGGTGCGAGCAGTGCGGCCCCTGTGTTTGGAAGAACGCCTAATAAACCTACACCAGCTTTCAATGCCAGTGAGTAGATTTTGATTCAATGTCTTGTAGCTGTATAGTTTTGCGGAATCTAAGCAATTAAAAAAGCTTGGTTGTAATTCTGTAAAAATTTGATTATGTTCGTCCAGGCTCGTAAAAATCTAGGCTACATATGTATATACATCTTCGCTATTTAATATTGTTAGAATTTTCCCATCTCCACTCTAAACTAGGCTGTGGGCAAGCTGATATAAATAGAAAAACGAAAATTCTTGGTATAACTAAAAAAATTTGGTCCACTAAAGCCTACATCGAACGCTGGATATCTCAACATGCTGTTTGTGTCGTAATTTGTTCGAGAACTCGATCGCGAAAAGGTCAAAATTAAACCAATACTTGCTCCGATGACAAGCTTGACCAGGGCGCAATAAAATGATTATTGACCGAATATCAAATTTGTAACATCGTTTGGGTTATAACGTCCTCTTCTGTATTACAGGCGATGCTATGTTCTCACTGAAGAGAGACCGTCTGTCTGTTTGTTAGCTATTATTAAAAATTAGCATTGTTGACTAAACAGCCCTTTTTATAGCAGTGATTTCCAACCTTTCCGAAGTTGTGAACTTTCGTACATACATCGAAATTTAGCCAAGTCTTGTTTTTTCAAACTTGACAATTTCACAGACCAAGTTCAGCAAATCTTCTCTTCCTAAACATTTTTCCTTCTACTTCAGCTTTTGGTGGATTTCAATTCGGAGGGAACAACGAACAGAACGCTGCACCTGCGCAACAGAGCGCCCTCAGTTTTTGTGAGAGCAGTGCGGCCCTTGTGTTTGGAGGAACGCCTAATAAACCTCCCCCAGCTTTTAATGCCAGTGGGTAGATCTGGATTTAATGTCTTGTAACTGTTTAGGCTAGATATGTATGAAAATCAACGGTATTTAATATTGTTAGAATTTTCCCATCTCCACTCTAAACAAGGCTGTGGGCAAACCTACATCAAACGCTGGAAATCTCAACAAGCTGATGTGTCTTAATTTGTTCGAGAACTCGAACGAAAATCAGGTCAAGAGGTCAAATTTAAATCAATACTTGCTCCGATGCCAAGCTTGATGTGGGCGCAATGAACATGGTTATTGACTGAATATCAAATTTGTAACATCGTTTGGGTTATAACGTCCTCTTTTGTGTAACAGACGGTGCTATGTTCTCACTGAAGAGAGACTGTCTGTTTGTTAGCTATTATTAAAAATTAGCATTGTTGTGGGCTTTTACTGTAGTCAGGTGAACTAAGTGTAATCGACTTTACATCTAACATCTAGGCCTAGGGGTTAACATTCCTGGTTTAGGCAGTCTTAACACTAACCCAGGGTATGATCATAAGATTATCAGATCTAACTCAAAAAACTACCATTTTCTTTCAAAAATAACCAGCCCCGGCTGCCCCAGCTGCAGGATTTCAGTTCGTCAACTCTTCATCCAATCAAAGCAATGGCATGTTACAGTTTGGAGCCGGATCTAACCAGTCGAAATCAGAACAACTTGCTGAAAACAAATCAGGATTGTTTGGTTTTGGTGGAAATAATCCACCAAGCAAAAACACACAACAGCAACAATCAACTGGATTTACTTTTGGAGGTTCTGCAGCCACGTCTTGCAGTTTTTCGTAAGTTAAAGAGTTTCTTTATGTAATTATTTTTATTTGCCTTTCACTCGAAATAAGCATCCACTACTGTTTAATAGGACATTTTCCTATATGCATCATTTGATTCAAACTGGGCTTTACATAAACAATCACTGATATGTATGGACATGGGTGGGCACGGTTTTTAAACCAGGGGCCAACAATTTTGCCCACTAGAACTGGCGGGCCATGCAAGTGTGACATAAAATATAAAATATGAACAATATTTACAGTGTTACAAAAGTAAAAGGAAAAAACAATAAGCCTATTGCCAGAACTGAATTTAATCGTAATTTCAACAAATTCCTTGAGCTAAAGCATCAAAATTCGGTTTTAGTTTGGTTGTCCCATCATTAGGCGGGCCAGATTGAATTGCCCAGCGAGTCGGATTTTACCCATGTCAATGTATAGGTCTACTATATTTTGGAATAACGGAGGTCTTCTCATTCTGCATTTCGTACTAACAAGAATGAATTTTATTATTCACCTCTTCCAGTGGTTCTTCTCACTCTGAACAACAAGAGTAAATTTTAAATTCTACTCTCTTTTATTTCAGTGATTCTCAACCGGCTACATCTCAGAACGCTTTCATCGGAAGTACGCCAAACGCAAACCCATTCAATTCCGCAACTCCCTCTGCTACCTCGGGGCTTAGACGGGTCAGACGAGCCAGAAGAAGACTTAAAAAATGTAAATGAAATCATAACGGGTGAATGTGTTTTGAAAGTGATATAGCATAACAGTACGAAGAATAATGCTTGTATTGGAAATTGCTTTTACCATTTTAAAAAATTTGGTCATTTTGATCTGCCTCCATGTCACAATAATGCTGAATAAATAAAAGACAAAAGAAAAAGTCTGAGGTTTTTTGATCTGATCGAAACTACGTTTGGTTTGGACATTGTATCATTTTCGAATTGTTTACTTACAGCAGTGATATCCAACCTTTTCGAATCAGGTCAAGAAGTCAAAATTAAACCAATACTTGCTCCGAGCTCCGAGCTTGACCAGATCGCTTTCAACAAAAGTACGCCAAACGCAAATCCATTCAATTCCGCACCTTCCCCTGTCACCCCGAGAAGTGGACGGGTCAGACAAGCCAGAAGAAGATTTAAAAAATAAATGAAATCATATCGGATGGATATGTTTTGAAGGTTATATAGCTTAACAGTATGAAGAATAAAGTATTGTATTGGAAATTGCTCTTGCCTTTTTAAGAAATTTGGTCATTTTGACCTGCCTCCATGTCATAATATTGCTGACTAAATAAAAGACAATATCAAAATATCAACAGTATCTTTTTTCGAATTTTTTCCGCCAAATTAATGTTAGCTAATCACGTGGCAAACGTAGTCGCTCGTTGGACTATAAAAAGTCCAGCAGCAGAAATATGCGACTATATTTTGGTGTCGTCCAAAACGTGGCCAATGATACCCCCCTGCCTGTTTATCGTATATTTTTCTATAATTTTGTTTCTTCGCGTTTTTGCTGTCACCTCGTCATTAGCTAACACTGAAAGTTCTGATACATATTTTTTTTTTTTTGCTTTTCCATTTTTTAATTCTCTGTCGCATCATATTTTTTCTTTGCTTGTATGCGATTACCACAGCTTAGCAGGTAAATTTTACGTAATTTTTTTTTTTTCAACAGCATTTTTTTATATAAATAATGCGTTTATTTGTCAGTTTGATTCAAGTGATTTTCTATCAACGACAGACTACTTTAGTTAATATTTTCCATCCATCCATTACGGCAACCATGTTATGCTTTTTGCTTCATATTATCCATTTGCTTTCACTTTTTTCATTTGCAACATATTAAAGTTGATATTAATTATTTAAAAAAATTGAAAATATTTTATGAAATTCAATGCTGCAAAAAAATTGTATTCAAATAAACTACTTTTGTAATTCAATCTGAAATTGACAAGGCTTTTAATGCCACTTTTGAGTTTGAATGTGGATATTTTTTTATTATCTACATAATTTACTCATTGTAAGTCATGTCATTCTGCACCAGATGACTCAAATACCTGACCATTTTATATTTTGTTTTGATTGTTGCGCCTATATATATATTTCATAATTTGAATGTTCAGAATTATAGTTCTGTTGGAGTGAAACTTCTTTAATCAAATGGATGGTCTTATGGTTTCTCTGAAATTTAGACTTAGATTATTTTCAATAAAAACTGAAATACTTCTCAGTGGAAATTTTGCTTTTTGAAAGATTGATTTATGACCTTGTAGAATTCAAAATTTCAATTTTAATAAAAACATGCGAAACTCTGGCTTTTCAGAATGTGACTTCAGCTCCGCTAACCAATAGGTGGAATACCTGGCTTATTCAACTTTTGTGCCTATATATATATATATGTTTATTAATATTTTATATATTCTAAAATAAGAATCTGCTAAATCATTGTTTTTGTCATATTTAAAATTTTGATTTTCTTTGAAAATGCTGATTTTATAGATCTTTGATTTATAACTTCTATATTATATACTTAGAATTTAAATCACCCTGATGTTCTGGATATTTAAATGCAATTGTGTGTTTACTATCTAATAAATATGCAGTTAATAATTTCTCAGTGATATAGAAAAACTATAGCTAGGTTGTCAGTAATTTAATCACAAAGACAGAACTGGTTGAAGTCTTGTGTATTGAAAAAAACTTGACACTCCAGTGACCCACACTCAAGTTTGGTCGAATCGATGGCTCGGAACCCTGAAACAGGATAGAATTTCCTTATTTATCGAGAATAAATAAAGTAATAAAGACAGCTTATATCAAGGTGGTCTGTTGTCGGCTCCGCGGGCCATAAATTTATTATTTTATTGTTCGCGGCCACAATAGTGCCAAGAATACGTAAACAGTGCAATACAAAATGAACATTTTTATTGTGCAAACACATAGTTATCAGACACAGCCATCTCAGGCTAATAAAATCCGCATTCGATTTTTAGTTTTCTATGATGCCGTTATTGTTAGCATATATTTCCGACCAAAAAGATAGAAAGCCAGATAATAATTTAGACTGCCAAGTACATCATTCAACTTCGCTATTTGCCTCAGCCTGCCATAACACTAGTCAAAAGATTTTTCTGATAAATTTGATTACGAAACAACACGGAATGCGATTTATCGATTACTCTCCAAATGTGACGCGGGATAATGAAGCGGCGGGCCACATGTGGCCCGCGAGCCTGGGTTTGGACCACCCTGGCTTATATCATACCCGAGTAAAAGAAAAGCCTACAGATTAATCGGTACTTCCGCAGTATGTGTACCATGTTAGGCCATACTTTTATTCCGATTTTCCTTATTTTAGTTCTATTACGAGTTCGGGAACTGTCTTTGTCTTTGTCAATAATTCTGTGGGCACATTTGCCTAGTTACAGGTTTTTAATCATTGGTCCAAATCCCAAGCCCACCATCTTACTTAGTGTGTAATAAATGAGTAGTTCGCGGTTTGTTAAAAAAGAAATTATATCATTATATTTCAGTCGATGATTGTATAGGGTCTTGTTTTGAGAGAAAGACACGCATAAGCGCTGTTTAATATAAAAATTGCCATTTCGCTTTTTGCAGTAATCAATTTACCAACACTCAACCGAAGTCAGTCTGTATATCTAAAAATGACGGTTTTTGCAGACTCACTATTAGTAGAAAAAAGATCAAATATTGAAAATTGAATCAAATTTTATTTATATTTAATTTTGGGTAAGCTTATTAATTTTCGAATAAAGCACAAATTTTGTTTAAAATGAAATTGCTCACAGAATTTGAATTCTGGGGGCACAACTTGGACTTCGTATTTCAATCATTGTAAATCAAATCGACTTGACTTGGGAAAAATATGGGCCCAAGAAATGTGACACAAATTGACTCAATCAATCGAATCTCCTTATTTACTGTTAGTACACCCACTAGACAAAAAATGTTTCTCTCACTCTCAAGTTTTTTTTAGGGAATCCAGTGATGCAGATTTCATCAGCTCCTAGTAGATATATATTTTCGTGAGCTTCTTTAAGAATCTGATCTATCGGTATTCACTAACAAGTAATTCCCTGCTATATTTCTTTGGCACGTCAGTGGTTACCTATAAATTTTCTTAGAGATCACTTTTAACCCTTGCTGAGGATGTGTTTATATATAGCGGTGATTAGAGTGTTGTACTTCTCAAATAAACTAGGTAAAAAAATGCTTAACTGGAGAGATTCCGGTCCTACCATGAATAGCAGCTTTTTATATCTTAGAAACAGGTCGTCGTTGTGTAAGAAATGATAGCAGTACCAGCCTCTGTAATTCTCAAAATGCCATTTAATTTCGAATGCTGCATGTCTTATTGGCATTCACGCATAAGAGTAGCTATCTTGGAATTTTAATTTTTGACCTAGTTGATGAAAAAATGACGACAAATTGTGAAAAAATAGCAAATTTCCATAGGCATTATTGGCCCCATTTTTTCTGATTTCAATTATATAGCATTCCCTTGGTTGCTTAGAGATCTGTCTTCTATACACGTGACTCTGCCTTAAGCAAATTTCCTTAACAAAATCGTAGGTCAAAATAAGATTGATTTGGTCTAGTTGCTAGTTGTCTTGTTGTCAAATCAACCTAAAATAAATTTTGTTTGTGGATTCATAAGCTCTGAGTCGCTGTTCTGACTACTAAAAAGCACATCTTGGTATAGACAATGAAACGGCGATACGGCGGAAGGTCATCAAATTCAGCCGCCACACTTTCCAGCCAAATTATCGGCAACAAGTGAACAAAAAAATCATTCAAATTGGTTTACTGTGGTCAGTGGAGCATGAATGGCCAGAAGTATGCTATCCTAGTACCAATGCTTATGTTGTCAGATATTCATTCATATTTGTCAAATATCACTCAAGCTAGTGTCTTACATGTTTCATGCATGTCACTGATTTGTTTATTTAATAACGATAAAAACCAAAAATTGTTTTGCGCAAGCTTTTATATATATATAAGTGGCTTGCAAATGATATCCTAGTAATTCTAATTTTCTCCACCTACTCTGGGTAAAGCTTAAAACCTCAAAAAGTTTTTTATATGTTCGTGAAAGGCCGAAACCATTTTATACATTCTGATATTTTCAGATATAAAATATATTCTAAATTGAACCATTCAACAAAGAACTTGCGCAAACTAATATATTTAATGAAATGGACGTTGATAATGCAGAAATATGAACATTGTTTTATAGTTTGTGTATTTTCTACGATTATTTTAAGTTGGATGGGCATTATCAGTCCGACTGCCTTATTTTAATTGCTTGAAATTGCAAAATTTTGGATGAGAATATTTTGAATTATTCCTAAAATCAGTGACTTACTAGATCCAATATAAATAATTTTTAATAATGTATTCAATATGCTTAGGACACCCCCGCCCACATATGCATAAATATGCAAGGCTCGTTATAAGTCATTGATATAACAGGGCGAGTGCACAATCAATCTTATCAAGAGAACATGTTGTTAAGATAAACCATACTGGTGCTACAGTAAAGAGGAAATCAATGTTTTCAGGAATTCATGTCTTAATCATTGTCATATCACACAAAGACAAAACTGATATTTCTCAGCAACATTAAATTAAATAAATAAACAATGGCTGAAGAGTATACATATTTAAAGTCTATCATACTTCGTACAATTTATGTTTGACCAACCCTGGAGTATCAATGAAAGATATAAGACGGCATTATTGTTGGTGTCAAATTATATATGCTGTTAATGCCCCACCACAGCATTTTCTTTCGAAAGTCGATAGGGCGGCATATTGATATAGCGAATCCACGGCCTCTTGTCCATTTACCAGTCCATGTTGGGTATGGTATTAGTTAACCAGTTATTTGTTTTCGCAATCATGGTTTGAATAGACTCATGGACTCATATAGTTTCTAAATCCTGTGGCTTTTCAGTGCTCAGCTGTAACTTTGCTCAGAGTTCTTCCTTTATTATTAGTAAATGCGTATAACCTTGCTTTGGCAAATATGTTAGATTGTTTAACTTAACACCAAAGATCAGAAATTCAGTGGTGGGGCAATATCAGGATGACAGAATATATGGATATTCGTCTCAAATATGTATATATATGTATCTTGTATGTATATTTTCAGAAATTTCATTTTCTTAGTATTTTTTATAACAACCCATATTACTCTAGTGAGCTTTTTTGGAGTTTATAAACCCTAATTCCTGATATTCACTCTTTACAAAGCCCTGCACTGTGACGTCACATCTAATTTCTTTTTTCAATGCAGCCCTTGCAAAAGCCTTTGCTCACCCCAGTTCTAGAATATGTTCCAAATAACCCAAGTCCTTGGCACCCTGTACTTACGATGACAGTGTTAGATTAGGTACGCAAATGCTAAATTAGAAAGATTCTGGGCCTACTATAAGTATTTGCTCTCGAATTTCTGTGACAGTGCCTTGTTCACAGTGAACAGCGTAGAAATGCACCGTATAATAAATATATGACTCAGAAATGATATCTGTGCCAGCCCTAAAGGAGTATCAAGGGAGGTGATCTGATGAAAAAAGATAGAATAGTTGATCTTCTTGCATCAGTGGCAGATTACCCAGAGCCTGGTCAGAATTGAAGGTGGGAAAACGCATCAAATTGTATTATGAGATGCATTTGCTATTGGTCACCTTCTAGCCATCGGCTTCGTATATTTATCCCAAGTTAAATGACATTCTGAACAATCCTTATATAATTTGGCTGGAATTCTGCTCATATTTCAGTGACAAATCAACCTTTGCGTATTGCATAGAGCCGTGCTGGTAAACTAGTCATAGCTCATAAGGAAATAGATTAGCTGACGTTATTCGATAATTTAATAGTGTAATAATATATTGTAAGATCAAGCATGGTCCGTTGGTAAAACACACTGCTGAGACACTGGCCATGTTTGGTAAACACAATTTCTAAATAAATTGATAATATGACGCCAATAGGTAATTTGATGACTGGAGTTGACGAAATACCAAACTGTTATATCTCGATGCAGCTTAGACCGGATTATCTTATTGCTCGAGTTGAGACTGTAGTGTGGTCTACAGATTTTTAGAAGGAATGGGCTCAAAGCATGTCTACGCGCTCTCGGAAATATAAGATATTGAACTTTGAGCGAAGTTGGACTAGAGCAGGGGTTCTCAAACTTTTGGTGCTGAGGAGCCTTTGGAAAGGTTTGACTATCATTCACGGAGCCCCAAAATAAACGTTAAGATTGTTACTTTCCGATTAATATTCCTGAGTAAGTTAAACGTACTTTACTCAATTTAAATACTAAACCCTTTCAATGGGGTTATTACAAGTAATAAATAAATCTAAATTTCAAAGATAAATTGTATATATTAAGGCTGTAAATTAGGGGTCGAATCTTTTCTCCTCTTGGCATTTTTGGAAGACTTAAAAGGCCTCTAATAACGTGCGCGATTGCATTTTGTTACAATCGCCGATTGTTTTCGTCAGCATGGCGTGTTTTTAAACCTCAAACATCTTTACGCCGGTGTTTATTCTCCCTAAATCAAAAATTTCCTTCGGCATATACATGTACTGTTCCACAATGACGACGATAAATGCTTTTTCGTTCTCGTGGGGAATTATGAGTTCAATGTGAAAAACATGTTACCATAATATAATCATCGGCGACGAAATACTACAAAATAATAGTTAATAAATCCGCAATTCAAATTTCTTGATTGAAAAGCGGCGTTCTAAAATATTAGAACTAAAACCTAAAATGGAAGATAACACTATAAGTTTTGTTTCAGCAGACTCACATCAGAATAAAAACGCTTTTATAGACAATGTAAATCACAAAATTTGGTGTTATGTTAGGTTTTCTTCGGTTATTCATCGTAGTAACTGCGAAATTGAAACACAGTCAATTAATTATGCGCACGATGTACCATTTTTCCATTCTGAAACTACCGACGGAGCCGCATGCACCAAAATAAATTTTGCCAAGACCTTGTGATTTTTCAAACGGCGATATCTTGCTTAAAAATAATCTCGAGTGCGAAAGTACAAATCAAATTTAACAAATCCCAAGATCGCAAAAATACGACTCCAATTTATTTATAGTTGGCAGTTTATCACGCAGTTTATGTTATTTTACAATAGTATTTTTTTCATTTCAGTAATCCTAATAGTAGTCTCGAACGTGAGTAACGATGAGCACAATTAAATTATTGCGACAAGACACTTTAAATGGTCGCATAGGTCATGAATTGAATATTTTACGCAACAGAAATCTCGTTATCCGTTTTTTTTTAATCGCAATGAATGTTGCGCGGAAATTTCCGATTCCAATTGTGAACCTCCTCCCTCTTAAGAATCCTGGCTGCGCTCCTGCTTATAAATAATGTCATTTTAATTCCGCCACTTTGCCATATTTCGAGGCTATATTGTTGTCAAATTTTATCAAAGCTGTTATTGCTTCTAGGAAAAGTTTTGAATTAGCCAAGTCAGTATTTTGAAAAGTAATAGAATAGCTCGCGGAGCCCCTGGGTTTCTCTCGCGGAGCCCTGGGGCTCCGTACGGAGCACTTTGAGAACCTATGGACTAGAGCACCTGGGACTATAAATCATTATAATATAGAATCGCGCATTAGTGAATTCTGATTAAGTTCAGGGAATACATGTTAACTAGTTTAGGCCGTGAATAAAAACCTTTGAGCAAATCTTATTTCATTCTATAAATCCTATCCTTTGTATAATGATGTAATACAACATTCACTCGTGCCTTTTGCTCCGAACGAGACTTGATAAAAGTAGCCAATGATATCCAACAAAAACTTTAAGAATCTCTCTTGACCAGTGGTTCTTAAACTGGAAGGCGCGCCCCCCTAGGGGGGCGCGAGATGCTCACAGGGGGGGGCGCGAGAAGTCACAAGATGGAATCGGAAATTTATGTGTAACGGCTCCCGAAACGGTCTTCGCATTCGTTAAAAATACCGGCTTTTACGTGGTATAATAAATTTTTCTGTCTCGTAATAACTACAAGAATTCAAAATGTCTCTCTATTATAATTCATTTGTGTTCAAGGTAACTCGCGGTTGCGGCGACTCTAAAATACCACGCCAATCCGCGGACATATTAAAAAAAAATGTGATCAACTGCCCGATTATATTTAGTTTTGATATATATTTCACTCATGCGAATTCGTTGTCGTCATTAGAAAGATCTGGTATGATATCCCAGAAAGTATATTTGATTTAGTACAATTAAAATACATGTTCATCGACTCGAAATCCTCGCGGTACGGCCCCTGAGTCAGTACACGAGTCGTAAAAAGAGACGACTTTTTCAATGGATATGTAATGGTTTTTCTGTTGAATAAAAATAATCAATCCATGACGGATATACTTATTTAAAATGGTTGCTTTATTCATTTAATTGTGATAAATCAAATCTGCGATTGCGTCGATAAAATAAAAGCACCATTACTCCAAAATGCCACGGTAATTCGCAACAATAAAAATATGTGACAAAGTGCCCGATTACATTTTGTTTTGTATTTTTGCCACTTCTACCAATATGAGCTGTCCCTGCAACTCATACTCCGCTCTATCACATTGCTGCCAGTCGATTAATTTTAAGATATCACCTTTACAGAGATTCCTAAGTCTGCGAGTAAATATCCCACGGAGTAAAATTTGTTTCAAGTCGGTAGTTTTAGAACAGTACTGGTGTGCCGCAGGCACAAAGAATTTATGAGATTCGCAATGTCTAAAAAGTGTTCGCGGTCCACCCCAAAACAAAACTCATGGTGTTTTCCGTTTTATTTTTAGTATTTTATAATGCCGCTTTTACAATAAAGAAATTTTTGGTTGCGGATTCACTTTTTTATTCTATCTTTAGCATCTCGTCGCTGATGATTATGTAATAAAAACTAACTCGTTTTCCTCAGAGGTGTCATAGTTCTATTCGAGAACAAAAAGTAATTATAATCGTCGCGGCACAAGAATATGTCACGGGAAATTTCTGATTTAGGAGAATAAACACCGAAATCAAGGTTTTTATGGCTTAATAACACGCCACGCTGACGAAAAACAATCGAGATTTAAACAAAATGCAATCGTAAACACCTTAGCCGACTTTCTTTTTCAGCGGTCAAGACCGGGGAAACTTCCACATTCATAATAAGGTATTAAAAAATGAACTGCTTTTATGTTTTTACATAAATTCCATTTGCACTTCGACCATTTTGTTTGAGACGTTAGGCGCAAGCCAAGAAGTCTGTAATTGTTGCTTATTTTTAACACACAGTACCCGGTAAATAATTTTTGCATTGCTCAGTAGTGATGAGGCAAATTTTTTGATCGAAATTTTACGTGTCTTATGTAAACGTTTAGGCAGAAAATACATTAAAGCATAGGTTTATTGCGTGTTTAGTTTTACTTGAAAATTAGTTTGACCTCACCAGGTATTGCAAACTGAGCGGAAAAACGAGAATGTATGACCAACTAACCACTATTTGGCTTTATAAATACGACAGTGAATGGCGAAGTTGCGTTATCCCATGCATTTATGCCTAAACAATTGAGCAATGACGCTATGAGACCAACACTCTTTAGCGCCATCTTAATATATAACAACATGTCCATCACAAAACCATTTTTTTAAAGCAAAAAGAGGGGGGGGGGCGCGAAGTTTGTAAAATATTTCAAAGGGGGGCGCGGCTCAAAAAGTTTCAGAACCACTGCTCTAGACTCTAGAGAAGGGGTTCTCAACCTGGGGTTCGCGAACCCCCTCAGGGTTCACGGAAGATTTCCAGGGTACTTGGATGACAGTCGAGTTTTGTATGTGCTGTTTTATTATCTTTTTTTACTACCATAGGAAAATTGCGTGCCCTTTTGAAACTAGACGCCAATGGAAAAGTAGATTTTCCCTGATCTTGTGGTGTTGTGATGTGATGCAACATGTGAAATTTCAAGGCTTTGCGTACAAACTGTGAAATCTCTAAAACAGCGTGCTGCGAGCCACTGGAGAAGTGATTATGCTTGTTGAAACTTGGGAGAGTTTTCAAGAATTCATTAGTTAGGCAGACGACTAGGGCAATAATACCAACAAGACGATTTCATTTAGTTACATATGGTCAATAAATTGGTGTTGCAACAAATTGTTAGTCAATATATCAGTAGATCACAACTTTGTTTGGTGTCTGATTACCGGGGGTTCGCGTTGATTGTTTCGTGAACGTGGGGTACTTGACAGAAAAAAGGTTGAGAACCCCTGCTCTAGAGACTTTCTTCGCTGTCGAAGAAGTTATGCAAGGAATATTGGGGCGCATGGCTACGCCTATGTCATAGACATATATCAATGTTTTCTTCAAGTAAATTACGCATTCGGGAAATGAATGTCAATGATAAGGAAGGAGATCAAACTGCCATTCAACATTCACTGCCATTTTGAGCCACGGACTCGTATATTCGTTCCAAGTCAAATGCATACGCCTTTCATTATTGCCAAATACCAATTGATTTATTTTTACCCTGTGTGGGCTAATGAGGAATTTAACAGAGCATATGGCCCAATATCAAGCTGCTACTTGAAAGTTTGCCACGAAGTTGTTTTCATTCAGAAATGTTGGAATCTAAATCCACTTGTATAACATACGGTAAGTTAAGTGAAACTCCTCATATCCAATTAATTCAACTGGTTCTACCGTGTTTCCCCGAAGATAGAACAGGCTGTTATAAAAATTTTCGTTCGTAAAATAACAATAGGGCTTATTTTGGGGATGTCTTTTATTTTCATTTATCAAAAACAAATTACAAAGTAGAGAATTACGAGATTTTCAAATATACAAAATATGGGATCGAATATCCATAGTAGAATATAGATTATTCAAATATGACCATATCATAATCACCTGGAATGTCTTACAAGTCACTGGATTCATAAATTTTAAATTCAAAATTTCGCGTTATCGACTAGGTCTTATTTTAAGGGGAAAGCTCAAATTAAATTAATTTTTGGGTATAGCTTTTCATGATCATTATATCATTTTTCAAGTATATTAGCACATACTAGGTAGTGTTGCAAGACATGTACTAAACATTGGTATGACTGACAAGAAAGACAAGTTTGTCCAGTTGTTGTTTCCAGTTGTTGTTGAATAGTCAGATTTGTCTTTAGTGAGAGAGACACATTGCAATGTGTGTTGTCTAAAGGAACACACTAAAATTTGAGAAAATTAGGATGTAGTGTATGAATGTTTGAAAGCATTTGAATTTATACTACTAGTATCTTTCTACTACTATTTAATTTCTATTTATTTTTATAGTGTTACAAAAACGAAATTCTATAATGACTCAAATATTTACTTACTACCCAAATATTACAGAATTCAGTTACATCAGCATCTTTATCTGTTATAAAGCCGTCGCGAAGATCTTCTAGGATTCATGAAATGGCTGATTTTAAAAAATCTGCAAAGATTACCCACTCATTGAATATACTTACATCATTCAATGAACTAAAACAATCTGACTGCATTTGTAACTTCACAATCAAAGTTGGTGACAAATCTTTCAAAGTCCATCGAGACCTGCTTGGCGCAGTATCAAAGTACTTTAAAGGCATGTTTTCAAGTAACATGGTTGAGGCTCGGAATGGTTTTGTCATTATGAAAGACATCTGTGCTGATGCTGTAGGGCAGTGTGTAGATTTCATGTATACTGGTGAAGCAAATCCATCCATGGAATCTGTTGAGAATACTTTGTATGCTTCCCACTTAATGCAGCTTGATGTATTATCAAGTATATGCTTTAATTTCATGGAAAATAATCTGTCAGTGCAGCATTGCCTTCTAGTGGTCAGGTTGGCAAGACTTTATGATCGCACAGAGTACAAACCATTGCTGAGCAATTCATTGTGGATAATTTTGAGTCTCTGATTTTGGGTGAAGATTTTTACATCTGAGCAAAGAAGAACTCGTATTTTATCTGCAAAAGTTGGATAAAAAGCATGAAGTAGTTTGGCATGCTGTGAGAAGATGGATTTCAAACAAAGGTGAAAAGATTGGATCAGAATTAATGGAGACTTTGCATTTTGGAGAGTTTCCTTATAAATTTTTGCTCACTGATCTGCTAAATGATTCTTTGGTAGAAAGTTCTCAGATGCAAAAGTTTTGTCATCAAAAAACTGCTTTCGAATATCGATGGGTTGAAAGAGAATTTGTCTCTCGACACTTTATTCATTTTGAGGAAGATTAATCGGATCAAAAAAAGTTTGCTCAGAGAATGTCAGAAATATAATCAATGAATTTATGGCTCAGAATTTTGAACAGATTGTACCGATGGATGAATTTATCGAGTTGGAAAAGATGAAATTTTTTTCTTGTTCAAATCTCAGGAAACAAAATATTCTTCAGAGAAAATTAAATGGGA
Organism: Styela clava; assembly: GCF_013122585.1. NCBI lineage: Eukaryota > Metazoa > Chordata > Ascidiacea > Stolidobranchia > Styelidae > Styela > Styela clava. Next base: position 117,498 of record NW_024102700.1, read on the forward strand.
AGCTGCACTGAAATGGGCCAAACAAAGTCGTCGTCATCAGAAAGTTTTTCCAGACTTGTTCGAGTTGATAAAACTTGAGGAGTTTTCTGATGATTTTATTCGACAAACAGTCAGAAATGAACCTTTGGTTAAAGAGTCGCATAAGTGTAAAGATTTATTGCTTGATGTCCTCTATGCCAGGGCCCCTGTGGCTAAACTGGTCCCACATATTGCTGTCTCAACAAAGACTGGTATAAAGGCTCTGAATCTCCAAACAAATCAATGGTCTAGTTTGCAGTCAGATTATGATGTTGGCATTCATCTTGTCAATGCTGAGGGACGATTGTATGCTTCAGATGGGAATGAATTGTCTTTGCTACAAGATGGTCGATGGATTAAGAAGGCCAAGGTTGAAAGGAAGAGTGATGACTTTGATAAGATGGTTTATCTCAAGGGTGGGATTTATATTATCAACCGTAATCAGCATACAGTGCGATATGACATTGCCAAGGACAGATGGGATGAGAATTTGCCTTCATGTAGTCTTGGTTTTGGTGTTTGTGCTGTTGCCTCTGATGAGTTCATATATGGAATGGGAGGTTTGTTTACACCAAGACAAGCAAAAGTATACGATCCTGGAACAAAGAAATGGTCGTCCCTACCACAGATGATTTATGGAACACGATATGGTGCAGCAGTCGTTTTTCAAAGTATGGTTTATGTACTGGGAGGTAATCGTGCACTGACCCCTTGTAACTTTGTTCAATGTTATAACCCTGTTGTTCGCTCATGGACAGAAATTGCAAAAATGAAGATGAATAGAAGTTGGTTCAGTGCATGTGTCGCTGATAATAAAATGTATGCAGTTGGTGGTGCTAGATGTGAAAACCTGACTAAGGATTCTATTGAAACATTCAGTGAACAAACTGGTGAATGGGAAATAGTCTGTGAAATGGATCGACCTAAGTTAGATTGGGTTCATTGCTGTAGCTTTGCTCGATAGATGTTCAATGAATGATAAAAGTTGATGACGAGGAAATATTCTTGCTTTATGTAAATACTGACTGGCTATTGGGTCATTGCCTGGTGTTGATTTATCTTCAATGATAGATGTTCGAATATTCTAGCTGTGTCACTCACAATAATTTCTCATTTCATCCATTCTATAGTTCATGTTTTCAATTCATTAAATCCACATGCCAGACGAAAGTTGGCATATGGCCGTAGTTTGCCCAATGATTAAGCCGTCTCATTGGCTTTCTTCTCCCCCAAGATAAAAATTTAAACCCTACATAAGTGAGCCGTAGAATCTGGTACTAACTCTTATGAACTTTTCTTTTCGGTCATTGGTGGTGATTGAACTTCAATAAACCTTCCCAGATAGATGTATGAATATTTTAGCTGTATCAATCACGATAATTTTTCTATTCATCGATTCTATAGTTTATTTTTTTAATTCGTTAAATCTACATGCAGAACGAGAGACTATGATTTGCCATATGATTAAGCCGTTTTAATACCTTTTCTATCCCCCCGGAATAAAAATGTAAACTCTAAATATTCCCAACAATCAATCTATCTAAAGATGAACAGTAGCAGTAACATTTGTCTCCCTGTCTAACACAATTTCGTAGACGTGTTGGGCATGAGTTTAATTACATCGGTTTCGAACCTCATTGCCATGGAATTGCAGAGTGAAGCCCATAAGATTACTAGCAGCCTTATTATTTTTTCTTTAACGTTCTCTTTATTTGCAATATTTTATTATATACAGTAAAAGTTAATATTACTTAATTGAGAGAATTTGAAAATCTTTTTATGAAATTTAATGACGGCTGTGACAAATTTGTGTCAAAATAAACTATTTTTGTATTTTGATCTAAAAATATAAAACTCACTGAAGAAAACTCTCTTCTTGTGAAAATGATTTATGAGGCTAAATTTACTTGGTATAAGAAGGGAATCACTATAAATCCAAGTAAGTTTTTATATATATATATATGTATATTATAATTTGAATGTTTCAAATTGTAATTCTATTGGGTGAAATTGCAGTGATTTTACATTAGACTCTAACCTTGAAAAAACATTTCAAAGGTCTGGCTCTGAGATTAGGCAAATTTGAACCTCTGTTACCGACTTGAGGAATATTTCGACTTCAACTCCAGCTTAGAAAAAAAGAAATATTGACAATATAAACTAAAACCGGGGCTCCCGAAGTATACGAACCAAGATAGGACTAAAATAAGGAAAATTGGAAAAAAATTATCGCCTAATCCGAACCTGTTACCCATGTGACGTTCCGATGTCCGCCATCTTGGTTCGCATACTTCGGGAGCACCCCAAAACCTATGTAAATACAACACGTGAGCATGTCCAACATACAAAAGTCTGGCTGCACAGACACACATTGTGCCTATATATATATACTTGTATATATATTAGAAACATTAAATATACAGATTGAAGGATTTTTCTTCATTCTTTGTTTTCTGTAATCCAGCATCTGTATTTTTTGTTCAAACATATATATGTATATTCAATATTTCTAATCATAAATCATTGTTCATGTCAGATTTTGTAAAAATTTTGATTGCTCGAAAAAGGCTGAATTCTATGATTTGAAAAACTGAATAATTTTTGTTTTTTTTGGCATCCTTATTTCAAGCATCTATAATTGTTGTTTGGTTATGCAATTTTAATTATATTGATGTTTCAAAGTGTGTTGTATTTTTCTCTAATGATTATGCAATTATTCATTTCTCAGATATAGTTTGTGCTGTATATTGGCAAATAATCTCTCCTCCCAAAGGCAGGACTGGTCCGGTCTTGAAGAAAAGTTTAAATCCAGTGACCCAAACTCAGCCTTGTTCAGAACAATGAGGGGATTTAATATTCTACATCTGGAGCCATATTTATCTCAATATTTCGATGTTTGTTTCTAAATACAGGATAGAATTTCCCTATTTACCGAGAATAAGTGAAATTATAAGACAGTTTATATCATACCCGATTAGAAGAAAAGCCAACAGACAGAATAATTGGTACTCCCGTAGTAAATGTCACTGCCATAGTTTGGGGATCCCCCAAAGCAGAAACTGCGGTTTCGATTCCTTCGCTCTGACTCAATAGCGACACCGCGTGTCCCATCACTAAATAATTAATAACATGCTACGTATACGACATAATTCATCTAATCAATGGGTTTCTGGTCCGAGATATGATGAATACAATACATATGCAAAAATTGGAGCAGATTCAACCTCGAGATATATCGTAACATACGAAATTGTCTAACAGACAAACGAACAAACAGACAAATACCCATCAATATACTTACCGATCGAGATCGATGAGTAATAAACTCTCATTGGCTATCACTCCGGATTGGGCGTGTCTAGAGGAAAAACATAAAGGCAACCGGCGCGGGTATAACGTTATAGGGTGCTTAGTTTGATAATTTAAATGATACTACAAATATTTCATTCTTACTTTACTTTTAAATTATTTAGTCCCATGTATAACAGCATCTATAATTTGTTAACTCCCTAAATTATTTTTTTGGTTAGTTATAAGGAATATCATTATCAGCAACTCCCCGGACAACAGAAGTCTTATGTCAGTGTATCTAAAATGCAAACTAGAGTGTATCGTTGCATGATTAAACTGGTCTCTCTCCCTAAGGATAACTATAAAATAGTTATTTTATATATCAATAATGCACAAACATTCCACCTGTGTTGAATAGAAGCAACTAACTAAACTTCAAGTCAAGACTCAATCATTGGGTTAATTTTCACTGACAGTTAGTTGATGATGCGATGACTCGAGTCGAACTCAAACCTTCCCGAAACCTTGAATTGCCGATCAAGTCGAGGCGGAAAATTTCCGACATATGCGACTGAATTGCAATTGCTGATTTTTAAGTTTGTGATGAATACGAAAATATACAAATATCAATGAAAAACACGATGATATATGAACTCACTAATCGGGTTTTATGTTAGTGATCATTGTTATAATATACAAATATAAACGAAAAACACGATGATGTATATACTCACTGATCCGGCTTTAAGCTTGTGAGCATTGTTAAAATATACCCCTGTGTTATGCACGCAGGAGCCGTGGAAATACTAACAATTAAGTAACAATCACGGATATATATTAAATCTGTTTGAATATTTTAGTCCAATTTTAGCAAAATTAAACTTTATCGGATTTGTCACAAAAAAAAAAAAAGTCTCAACAATCACAAGCAAAGAAGAAGGCATTCGGCAAGCAAAATAATGATAGTGTGATTTGGAAAAAGAATTATATGCGATCAAGTATTCAAGCTTATGATATTTCAGGGTTCGCCCATTAGTGTTCCCTCTAATAAAATGTTACACTGAGCAAATATTTGATTTATTGCGCATGAATATTTTAGGGGCAGATACAAATAACTGAGTGAACCGCGAGCCGCTTCACCATTAAGCTTTCTTGTAGTTCGGGCACAAAATTGTTGGTACTCCTGAAATATGCGTACCAAGATGGCAGATACCGGAAAGTAGTATGTGTACCAGGTTAGGGTTAAACCATAATTTCAGGAACAAATACTACAAGAGTCAATTGGCCAGTCCATGGAACTAAGATTGGAAAAATTGGAAGAAAATTTTCGCCTAACCTTAACCTGGTACACATAATACATTCCAGTTCCGCCATCTTGGTTCGCATACTTCAGGTACTTTGGTTATTGATCTTATGAATGCGGTGTTTCCTTTGCAGAAGCTCAGATAAAGCACTCAGGTTAAGGCTTCGCAGCACGGAATTACTCGCACATACTAGAATGCACTAAATTGGAAAAACTCGTTTCGCGGGCCACTCACTATTCAAAATTGGCACTTGTCCGCGGACCGCATTTTGCCCCCGGCCGAAAGTTGCAAACCCCTGTCTTAAATGATTCACGTACTATGGGCTGGCATTGTAGGCTCGTCTAAAACTAGCCCTTTCCAAATGCATTTCCAGAATTCAAGTCACTTGGTATGTGACATCACAATGAACAGTAGCAAGCAGTACATATGAAACGTAGAACGAGCATTCTAGCTAGACGTTAGAAAATATGAGTCGGGAGCCATGGTTTGAAAGAATAATGTTGCAAGTGTGCAAGACTGGAAATTCAACTGCACAAATAGTCTGATGGCACCCATTACATTTTTCAGAGATGAGTGTTCTTCACTTCTGATTGAGTGCACATAATGCACCACCATGATTTCAAATAGTCCAAGTACCCTCCTGCACATGTTCGCCTGTGACTTAACTTAAGGTGAGTTTCCTTCACTATTGTGTAAATACGTATATTGCACCACCAACATTTTGAATCTCTCCTCAGTAGGTTTTAAAGTTTAGATGATTGTTCGTAACTGTGCTCTGAGATGAGACTTTTTCACTTCTGAGTGAGGACGCGTAATTCACCATCAATCGCTTTGAATTCTGAATAGAATCAGTTGCTCTTGGTTTTTAGTGGTTTTTCGTAACGCTGTACAGAGATGAGTCTCCTACTGAATGGAATTTCAAAATTCTAAATAGTTTTTGTAGCTCTTAGCGTTTCAGCCACCAATCCAACGGTCACCTTGCTCTGAAATGAGTCTATTCTACTACTGAGTGCATGATGCACTACTGAACTTACTGACAGGAAACCAAGTTTGCCCCTTACTGAATAGTCAGCTTTGTCTCTAATGAAAGAGACGCATTGAAATGTCTGTTATCTATACGAAATAACAACCTACTTGAGAAAGTAGGTTGCAGTGTACATGATAGGATTTTCATATTAATCCAAAATCGCAATCTCATTGCGATTGGATGTTTGAAAATCACTGCACCAGGACATCTATATAACAAATTAGGATTTGACCTTTTTGTAACCTTGAATCTTGTTTCTATCTCTCCTCTCTTTATATTGTATTGCAAATTTGAAATTCTCCAATACTACAAATATTTACCTAATATACAAATACCACAGAATCTAGTTAGGTAATCATCTTGCTGTCATCTATATTATTATTAAAGCCTTGTCATTTGTGAATCACTTCCAAGATACAGAATATGGATGAATTCAAAAAATCTGCAAAGATTACCCACTCATTGAATGTACTTACATCATTCAATGAACTAAAACAATCTGACTGCATTTGTAACTTCACAATCAAAGTTGGTGACAAATCTTTCAAAGTCCATCGAGATCTGCTTGCCGCAGTATCAAAAGTACTTCAAAGGCATGTTTTCAATTAACATGGTTGAGGCTCGGAATGGTTTTGTCGTTATGAAAGATATCTGTGCTGATGCTGTAGGGCAGTGTGTAGATTTCATGTATACTGGTGAAGCAAATCCATCCATGGAATCTGTTGAGAATACTCTGTATGCTTCCCACTTAATGCAGCTTGATGTATTATCAAGTATATGCTTCAATTTCATGGAAAATAATCTGTCAGTGCAGCATTGCCTTCCAGTGGTCAGGTTGGCAAGACTTTATGATTGCACAGAGTTACAAATCAATGCTGAACTATTCATTGTGGATAATTTTGAGTCTCTGATTTTGGGTGAAGATTTTCTACATCTGAGCAAAGAAGAACTCGTATTTTATCTACAAAAGTTGGATAAAAAGCATGAAGTAGTTTGGCATGCTGTGAGAAGATGGATTTCTAATAAAGGTGAAGACATTGGATCAGAACTAATGGAGACTCTGCATTTTGAAGATTTTCCTTATAAATTTTTACTCACTGATCTGCTAAATGATTCTTTGGTCGAAAGTTCTTCAGATGCGAAAAGTTTTGTCATTAAAAAATTACTTTCGAATATCGATGGGTTGAAAGAGAATTTGTCTCTCGACACTTCATTCATTTTGAGGAAGATAAATCGGATCGAAAACAAAGTTTGCTCAGAGAATGTCAAAAATATAATCAATGAATTTATGGCTCAGAATTTTGAACAGCTTGTACCGATGGATGAATTCATCGAGTTGGGAAAAAATGAAATTTTTTTCTTGTTCAAATCTCAGGAAACAAAATATTCTTCAGAGAAAATTAAATGGGAAGCTGCACTAAAATGGGCCAAACAAAGTCGTCGTCATCAGAAATTTTTCCCTGATTTGTTCGAGTTGATAAAACTTCAGGATTTTTCTTATGAGTTTATTCGACAAACAGTCAGAAATGATCCTTTAATTAAAGAGTCGCATAAGTGTAAAGATTTATTGCTTGATGTTCTCCATGCCAAAGCTCAAGGGAAAAAACTTGCCCCACATATTGCCGTCTCAGCAAAGACTGGTATAAAGGCTCTGAATCTCCAAACAAATCAATGGTCTAGTTTGCATTCAGATTATGATGTTGGCATTCATCTTGTCAATGCTGAGGGACGATTGTATGCTTCAGATGGGAATGAATTATCTTCGCTGCAGGATGGGCAATGGATTAGGAAGACCAAGGTTGAAAGAAAAAGTGATGAGTACGATAAGATTGTTTATCTCAAGGGTGGAATTTATATAATCAGCCTTGATCAGAATACAATGCGATATGACATTGCCAAAGACAGATGGGATAAGAATTTGTCTTCATGTGATCTTGGTGAGGCTTTTTGTGCTGCAGCCTCTGATGAGTTCATATATGCACTAGGAGGTACAAAAGCAAAAGTATACAATCCTGAAATTGAGAAATGGTCTCCACTGTCACAAATGTTTTTTGCAGCAGGTGGTGCAGCAGTCGTTTTTCAAAGTATGGTTTATGTACTGGGAGGAGATGATGGAGGGTATCCTCACTGTTATGTTCAACGTTATAACCCTACTGATCGCTCATTGACAGAAATTGGAATAATGGCGAGGTATAGACAATGTTTCAGTGCATGTGTTGTTGATAATAAAATGTATGCAGTCGGTGGGGATTATCATGGAGACCCGATGAAGGATTCTATTGAAACATTCAATGAAGAAACTGGTGAATGGAAAATAGTCTGTGAAATGGATCGGCCTGAGGTGGACTGGGTTTATTGCTGTAGCTTTGTTAAGTAAATAAGTTATAGAAGATGATGATGAAATATACTTGTTTTTGTATAGACTGACGATATTATCATATCCATTTGTTATATCTATAACAAACTCATTCTGGTTCAAAGAACTTAAAATTCTGACGCCAGTATCAATAAAACATTCCAGAACTTGTCTCTATCACCACAGCCTTGACCGAATAGTGAAATGCCTGTTTATGTATGATTTGATCTATATATATATATATATATATTTAATTGTTTGAAATGTTCTGAATTGAAATTCTACTGAATCATTTTTAAAGTCAGATTTTATAACAATTTTTATTGCTTTAAAATGGCTGGGATTTATGATTTAAAAAACTGCATATTATTTTGATTTTGGGCATTGTTGTTTCAAGCATCTAAAGTTTTTGTTTAGTTAAGCATTTTTAATCACCTTGATGTTCTGAATATTTTAATGCAAGTGTTTGTTTCCCATATAATAAATATGCAATTCATAATTTCTCAGAGATATAGATTTAAACTGTAGCTAGGTTGCCAGTAATCTGTTCACAAGACGGGACTGGTTGAAGTCTTATGTACTGAAAAAAGTTTACAATCCAGTGACCCACTCTCAAGTTTGTTGAAAACCGATGGCTCGGAACCATAATTCTGAATATGTGAGCTTTGAGTATGAACAACTATCTGAACAATCTACAACGAATTTAAGTTAGCTACATGCGCCCAGTAATGAACTTTTTCAACCCATGTGGAGTCAAAAACAGTACACATGTAACTTTCCTATAAACCTGAAGCGTTATACTTCACAACTTGCATATTCTCGACCTGCAAAAGGTCAATATATGATTTTACCAAGTTATGCAGATTTCCTGTTTCACAGAAAGCTGTACTTGTTCCCCCAGGACAAGTATTTCCTCAGCCAATGACAGGAGGCCACCCTACCATTCATTATAAACCGACACCCACAAGACACACAGGCTTCACGATGTCCTCCGATCCACTAACCCAAATGCATACCCTTAAGGTACCTTTAAGCAGGGATGTACAACCTTTAATACAGGAGGGCCATAAATAAAAATAATGGCGCTCCAGAAGTATGTGAACCAAGATGGCGGACACTGGAACATAGTATGTGTACCAGTGTATGTGTATCAGTGCTCCAAACACAAAGATGCCTCAACAAGTTCGCCAATACCATTTTCATTTACTTTGATATATTTTTTTTTAATTTGCAATCAAATCATCTGAAACTAGACTTAGCCGTATAAAAAGAGTAAAACTATTTTATCATTTTAATATATAATATTATACAATATTTTAAACAAGATCCTAGACAGGTAGCCTATGCTGTATATGGAATTATCATTTTTGTTAGGGTAATCTGTCTAGTTCTTCATTTCCTACCAAATTTATTGCATTCTTTGAGACTATAATAGCCAGCATTCTTTCCCATATTACAACGCTCCAGACTCCAGTACCAATGTGGCGGTAATTAACTTTGTTTGCCTACTTTACATCAAGTTGTAGGTAGGGGGTATATCCACTTGCCTAACACAGACAGTCTCGAACTCATAATAGAACTGGAATAAGGAAAATCGGAATAAAATTATGCCCTAACTTGGTACACATACTACAGGAGTGAATTTTTCACATCTTATTTTTTATTACATTGGCTTTCCATGGCTATATTTTTTTTTTCAGAAGGGGTTGTGTATTAATTTTGGAATTGAAATTCAGACTACATTTTTGTATTTAATATGAAAACTTTCTCAATGTTCTTGCCATATTGTACATCAAATGTCTAACATAATGCGTATCATTATAGACTTAGCTGCAGAATCTGGGAAAATTTTCACCCGAAAGTCCTATTTATTCGAAAGCGGACCCAACTCTCTATTTCGAGTTGGCAATGATTTTGACCTAGACTCAGAAGTTTAAAGGACTTCAAAAATTTAACTTTGGGCTTATGCAAATCTTTTCTAACTACCTGCTAAGGTAATGGTTTCCATGATTTTCAGTCAGAAGTTTCAACTTTGAACTCCGTGGAGTTTGGAAATACGACCCCATAGAGACACATAATAGGAATATTATATTATTCGAACAAATCCTATTATTTCAATCACCTTTTTATGCGATAAAAGAACATTCTCAATTTTTTTTGTCATATTACACATTGAATAATGAATAAAAATCATAAACTTGCATACCAGGGCTGTAAAAAAGTTTACACTATAAAATGCTAGCTATTTAAAATGACTTCAATAGGTGTTGACAAATATTTCAGCGCAGACCCCAAGTTGGAAAAAAATTTTGCCGTTACACTATACAGGCTTTCATTAAATTGTATGTTGAGTACTTTATGAGTTTCAGCCAACAATTTTCATTATTATGAAGAAATGTGTCTTAATGATAATGTAAAATTGGTCCAATTTAAAATGTTTTCTTAAAATGTTGGTATTTAATTTAATATGGATTATAAAATATAAAGTATTTGTGTATTACGTTCTATTTCATTTCATGCCGTTTCTTTCATTGAATATTAGTATGCATGGTGTGCTTATTCTAGCAAGGTGAAGGACATTTATAATTACTCTGGTATCATAGTCACATAGAGTGTTTACCAGGTTAAAGTTAGGACATTCTTTCATTACGATTTCCCTTACTTTAGTTCTATTATGAGTTCGGGGACTGTCTGTGAATATACCCTCTGCCCATAGGCTTCCGTACTTTTACACAACTTGATGTAAAGTAAGCGTACAAACTTAGTACACTCATTCCTGAAGCGCCATTACACTAGTATTCATAGCTCTAAAACACAAAGATCCTCCAACTCTAAATATTGATTAGCCACTTTTTAATATTGTCGTTGCAATTTCACTCACACCATCCATATAAACAAAGCTCATGACAACTTTAATATACTAGCAAGAATCCAACTTGCTGCTAATCTGAGTCACAAATGTTACTGTTTCATATCGGGGAGAAATCGAGTGTGTGCTCGATAATCTCATTATGCAAAGGAAATGATATTTAGACGGTAGGGAGCAAGATGGGCTAAGTCCAAGGATAATTTATGCTAATCAAAATTCACACAATTCTTTGAAAACGTCAAGTATATCTATTTGGAGTATATAAGTGAATTATCCTAGGTCAGGGGTGGGCAACCTTTTTTGGTTCGCGTGCCGAAATCGGCTAAATTTAACGATAAAATTCTCCCTTGTGCCGACCAAAATAAAAAACCACGATTTGCTACTTTCAAAGCAAAAATACACAATAATGAACCTTTTAAACATGTACAGACAGATTCACTTTTCGGGAAAATATCAGTCCGTAAACAGATTTGATTACTTTTCTTATTCTATTTCAGTGATACTTCTGCTGCTGCATCTACATTGGGTTTATATTTTGTAACTTTTGAAAAAATACAAAAACTACTGGTTTCATCTTTCAGGCTACTTCTGGTACGAGACCTAATAAAGTTCATAACTGAGAACAGAGATTCACAAGCATAATATGTAGATGAAAACATGGAGAGTAATGAGGTTGCAAAGTTTTAAACACGCAGAAAATTTTCGACAATGGCATCCCAATCACGGAATAGTTTGTTTTCTGCACTCCTCTTTTGTATTCCCTTCTCTAATCGCTTATATTTATTTCGAAGTCAATTTTAACAATAAGTTATCAATTAACTGTGACCAACATGAGTTGTAAAACCTCATCAATCAAGCAAAAATAAAGAAAAGGGGTGACACAAACAATCTATATTATGTGAGAATGTAGCCAAATGAATGCTGCGCTCTTCTCGACAAAATTTCGGAGAGCTCACTCATTTGTTACGTTATATATCTTTGTAGACATATGTCATGAAAGGACAAAAAGAGTTTAAATAAATAACGGATTCTTAACAAACGATATGTATTGAATAAACGAACAGCAAGATTCATCAGATAATTCATAGTCTTGAAACTTTTTATCTGAAGAAGAATGATCTTGTTTCTGAGGCCTCGCTCGCGTGCCGAATAAATGGGCTCGCGTGCCGATTGTGGCACGCGTGCCAGAGGTTGCCCACCCCTGTCCTAGGTGTTCACTATGGACAAGGCCAGAGGTGGGCAAGGTTTTTGGACCCAGGGGCTCAAAATTTTGCCCATCTAGACTTGCGGAGCATGTATGAGTTTACATGAAAAGTTACATTTTATGAACAACATTTACAGTGGTACAGAAACAAAAGTAAAAAACAATGTGTCTTGTATAAATAGCCTAAATTTTATTGCAATCTCAACAACATCCTCAACCCATTTTTATTGAAACATCAAAATTTTAGTTCAGCTGTTACAATTGTCACAACAGATTTGAAATGAGAAGGTTAATTGAGATCTGTGTTTAAAGTTGTTGAAATCCATCAGACTGAAGGCTGTTCACTCACTCATGTAAACAAAAATTAGTCTTCAATAATTTATTAGATATCAATCTCCACCAATTGAAGTGCAGGGAAGGGATAAATTTAAGCTACTGACTGCACGTGACAAGCCAAGAGATGAAAGCCTTCGGCAACCCGAAATGAAACCTACACAGACTACGATCGTAATCTAACAAGTCCATTGCACTATACAGATTTCAATAACAACATGTATACGTAGTGCATGCATGATTTAGTTAAAAGCAGAAATTTATGGCAGCATCAGGCGGACCAGATTTAATCCCCCAATTGGCTGAATTGGGCCCGCGGGCCGTAGTCTGTCCATCCCAGATCTCGGCAGTGCAGCCACTGACTATCATGTTTTTTTTATTTTTAAGAATGAAATTTTTTTTGCGCACTCAGCCATTTTATCCAGCTTTTTTATTTTGGATTTTTTGGTATATCTGGTTTTTGACTTCTATAACAAAATTTTTGGTACAAAGTGTTGTTTAACTATTTTCTAATCATAGTTTTAACTGATTGGATTCTTGTATGTGACATGAAAGTTATGCTTATCTACTGTCAGTGTTCTCCATGTATATTTGGTAAATATGTTACTTTATATACCACATTGTATATCACATATATTACTCTATGAGCAATTTATAAACTGCATTGGATTCAGGTATAATATCCATAAGCTATTCTTATATGAGGCAATATATATTTCATCATTGATATTTTTACAATTATCGGACTTGTGTTAACCTTGACAAGTTCCATGATCTATTTCTTGCAAGATTTTTTTTACTTTAAGAATAAACTTCATATAAATGACTTCAAGAATATATAAAGATGACAATGTATGATAAGCCAGATGTAGGTTCGCGCCTTGTAAGAATGATTATAAGCAGTTGAGAGAACTGAAGCTGTTAACTAAACAAACCTGTATAGACAAGTCCAGATTCCAGTATAAAATTCTATATAGCTTTGCCTAATGAACACTGCAATAGCAATTGTACTCTCAATCCTTGCTAGCATTGGTGAGATTTCAATCTTGGTCCCCAGAGATGATAAAAACACATAAAATAAAATTTTTCGAAAACCTATTTAGCTTTAGTTTATTGACAGCAGTGGTTCTCAAACAATGGGACGCGCCTAACAGGGAAGGCTTAGACATTTTTGAGGGCACGTGGAGCTAATTAAACATAAAAATAGTTGTTAGATTCGATTTTGCCCGCCTCATTTTGGATATTTACATTTCTTTATTGTTTACATTTCTATATTATAATCACCTAAGTGTTTTTTGAATAAAGCATACTTTCGTCTAGATCTCTGTTATTTGTAGCTTATTGTTAGCTAGTTATTTTTTGAGGTGGGATTACAATTTTTAGAAAGGGCTTAAAGGCAACCAAGAATAAAAAATAATTTATTTTGGGCGTCACACAATTTGAATTCCAATTGTGGCATGGTCAAGAAACATTGTAAAATCGAATATCATAGAGGCGTAGGCAAGGATCCTGAGGGCCATGTCCCTCCTTCAATTTTCAACAAATAATTTTGGAATTCACTTTTGCGGAATGTGCAGTGAGTCATAAATTCTTACGCATTTTTCAACACCATATTATAAACTGTTCTTGAACAATTTTCGGGAAGCTGAATTTTCCTGGATTGCTATAAAAATACATTTCACCGAATGAACCAACCGAACAGATGAATGCCTTGGATAACTTTGAGAGCGAAGTAAATCTGTATTGAGTAACTATGTGAGTCTGCAGAATGTTTCTTCAAAATATTGTTAGATATTGGTAGCTGCTTTTGTCTAGCCTTGTTTGGAGCAAAAGACACGAGTAAGAGTCGTATTCTGTCATTATACAAAACAAATTTTGTATCTCAAGTTTTGGTCTGACTATCTATGCCCTTGCATGAAGGCCATGCTTGTGTTGAGACAGTAAAGGGGTTCACATTAATTGGATTTGCAGGTTGATGTTTAACATAGATCTGTGGAGTGCCTGCGTGCAATTGAGCTAATATTTTATAATCACAGTTCCCTATGGCTGCATTGATTTAGTTGTCAGTGAGTTAGCTCTAGATATTCTGGTTCAAGCCACAACGGCATTATTAAATCTGTAATGTTCCCAAGCATGGCTTTATATGTATGAAAAGTTTCTTTTTAACAGCCTTACTCATAGCGAAGGTCTGAAATAGCTCATAAAACTGGCGACTGGCTGTATTGTCTGACCCACTTGTATTCCGCGTGTGACGGGTTTTAAAAATTTTATGACTTTAAGATAAAAGGTGGAATTTTATAATATAATTTGTAATCTTGTTATTCGTGTTTCATTTCATAATAACTTACAGAATAAATCAATTGCTAAGCCAGAGTTTTTTTATTACAAGGTGCAGATAACTTACTTTGAGCTTTTCAGAAATGTGAAAAAAAAATTTAATATTTTTTTCATTGATTTCCGATTAGAATCAGGTAAAACTAGATTAGCAGATACTCAAAACGTTTGGCCAATGAATTCATTGAGAATGTTTCTCAAGTAGATTAAAAAATGTGTCAGCAATGAGAAAATCATGTAAAAGATTCATCAGCTACACGTTTGGTTTTTACCTTTCTTAAAAAATTATGTGCGGCCCGCCAAGATTCGCAGCACTTAATTTCGGCCCTCGAGGAACAATAGGTCACCAACATCTGTTGTATGTGATATGACAGTTATGCTTACTGTTACGTAATGTGATTACTCAAATGATGAGTAGCGCGACAACTCTTAATTGTTGCGGCACAATGCATCTCATCTACTCGTCTGGCTCGCCAGTCGATATACAGTTGTGTTAACTTGTAGACGTTTTATTTATGATCGTCTTATTGTTCAAGTTGTGCCGCTGTTCTCAATAAACGGAGTTCAGTTATATACGAGTTTCTATTCTGAGCAGATAGCAATTAAGAAACGAAACACTTACTACAGTCAGTGTTCCCCTTGTATATTTGGTAATATATTCCTTTTGTTACCACTAACCACATTGCATATCAGATATATTATCCGACAAGCATTTTTGAACTGCAATAAATTCAGTTGTAACATCAGTGGGGCATCCTAACTATGCAATATATATTCCATATACATTGGATACTTGTATACTTTGGATACCTTCTGCAGTGAAGTAGTGAGTCTGTAGAGGAATTCCTCAAGGTATTGCTAGATATCAATGGCTGCTCTTCTATAGTCCAGTTTGAATGCACTTGTAAGTGTCGTATTACGTCGTTATACAAACCCCCCCCCCCCCCCAATCTTTGGCTGGCTACGCTCCTGCATAAAAGCAATGCTTGTGCTAAGACAGTAAAAGGGTTTACATTTATTTAGATTTGCAGATTGGTGTTATTCATAGATATGTGGAATGCCTGCGTACAATTAGGCTAATATTTTATAATCAGTCCACGTGGCTGCATTGATTTGGTTGTTAGTGTGTTAACTCTAGATATGCTGGTTGAAGCCACATCTGGCATTATTCAATTTGTAATGTGAAGATTACAGTCCTTCCATACATGGCTCTTTATGTATGAGTTGCGGTAGTTTCTTTTTAACAGCCTTACTTATAGCGGAGGTCTGACATAGCTCATAAAACTGGCGTGTATTGTATGACTCGCTTATATTCCGGTTGTGACAGATTTCAAACATTTTATGACTTTGTAGATAAAAGGTGGAATTTCATAATTTATTTTACAATCTTGTTATTCGTGTTTCATTCCATAATGACTTTCAGATTAAATCAATTGCTAAGCCATTTTTTTTATTACTATAGGTGCTGGTAATTTACTATTTGCATTTCAGAAATGTGAAATATTTAATATTCTAGTTTATTTATTCTGGATTAAGATAAGTTAAAACTAGATTAAAGAATATTCAAAGAGTTTGGCGAGGTAGATTTTTCAAGAATATTTCTCGAGTAGAATAAAAAATGTGTCAGCAGTGAGCACATTGTGTAAAAAAATTCACCAGCCACGTTTTTTTACCTTTTTAAAGAGAGATGTGAAGGCAGCCAAGATTCGCAACATTTAATTTTGGCCCGCGAGGAATAAAAGGTTGCCAACCCATGTATTGTTGTATGTGATGTGAGAGGTATGCTTACTACTGTCAGTGTCATTTAGTAAATATGTTTCTTTTTATACAACATTGTAAATCACATATATTGCACCATGAGATTTTTATAAACTGCATTAAATTCAGTTATAATATCCATGGGGCATATTCACTATGCAATATATATTTCATATACGTTTGATACTTTTATAGTTAGGACAACTTAGACAGTGAAGTGGGTCTGTAGAGAGATTCCTCGAGGTATTGTTAGATATCAATGGCTACTTTCATCTAGACTTCTTCAGAGCAAAAGGCACTAGAAATCATTGTATTGCGTCAATATGCAAAAAAAAAAACTTTCTCCTTATTTCGAACTGGCCACGTTCTTGCACAAAGTCAACGCTTGGCCTGGGACAGTGGTGGGGTTTACATTTAGTTTGATCTGCAGGTTGGTATTTAACATAGACCTGTGGAATGCCTGAGTACAATTGATCTGATATTTTATAATAACAGCTCTCATGACTGTATTGACTTGGTTGTTAGTTTGTTACTCTAGATATATCGGTTCAAGCCACATCGGCATTATTCAATTCGTAATGAACGCAAGCTTTAGGACAACTAGTTGTAATAAAGAACTTGTATTGAACAACACTAGTTTAGAATTTGTAATTGCGCCATGATTGAGAAACATTGTAAAATTGAGCATCATATGGACCAGGGTGGTCCAAAGTTGACGGATCCGCGGGCCACAAAATTATTTTTGCTTTGTTTGCGGGCCACCGGGCCACCCATGCATAAACAACCAAAAAACTTACAAAAACCTGCAAAAGTCTTTATATATCTACAATTCTACACATAGGCTACTGTAATATTGCAAACTCTTCATAACGGAAGAAGTGTTTCCTTAAATGTAAGTGCTTTCGAACATCGATAAGATTTTCAAAATCTTAACTTCGGAAAATGCTTAGCTCATACCACAAGATCACTAAATGCCGTTTACATGTCTTTCGTCACCGACACACCTTTAAGCATAACCATCAAGCAATTTTCCCTCCCACATCCAGTTATAAACCTGTTTGAATTGGTCAGCTTTCTTTTCAAACTCATGTTTACAAAACAACCTACATATAACTGCAGATTGATTGATTATTTAATTTCAGGTACAGAAGGGTAATTACGAATATCAAATTTTCTAACATATAGGCGTCATTTTTTGTAATACTGTTCAGGGCGAATAACGCATGCATGTGGTTACAAAAAAACACCTGGCATGATTTATATTGTTGGGCCATAACATTAATAGTGACAGTTGTGATTTAACAATATGCCAAAAGATTTTTTTGATTGATTTTATGACGAAACAACACGAAATGCATTTTTATAATACTTTCCGAATGTGACGCGGGCCACAGATAATGAAGTGGCGGGCCATATGTGGTCCGCAGTTCTGGGTTTGGACCACCCTGATATAGGCCATGCCTGGGCTGGGAGAGCGAGGGGGTTTACAATTAGTTGGATCTGCAGGTTTATGTTTATCATGGATCTGTTGAATACCCGCGTACAATTGAGCTAATATTTTATAATAACAGTTCTTATGGCTGCATTTGTTTGACTTAGTTGTTAGTGTATTAACTCTAGATATACTGGTCCAAGTCACATCAGCATTATTATCTGTAATGTAAAGATTTCAATCCTCCCAAGCATGGCTCTATATGTATAAGTAGTTTCTATTTAACAGCCTTACTCATAGCGAAGGCCTGACATAGCAAATAAAACTGGTATTTGTGTATTACGTTCTATTTCATTTAATGCCGTTTCTTTCATTGAACATTAGTATGCCTATTGTGCTTATTCTAGCAAGGTGAAGGACATTTATAATTACTCTGATATCATAGTCACATAGTGTGTGTACCTGGTTAAAGTTAGGACATTCTTTTATTACGATTTTCCTTACTGTAGTTCTATTACGAGTTCGGGGACTGTCTGTGAATATACCCTCTGCCCATAGGCTTCCGTACTTTTACACAACTTGATGTAAAGTAAGCGTACAAAATTGGTACACTCACTCCTGGAGCGCCATAGTTCTTAAACACAAAGATCCTCCAACTCTAAATATTGATCAGCCACTTTTTAAAATTGTGTTTGCAATTTCACTCACACCATCCATATAAACAAAGCTCATGACAAATTTAATATAAACTAGCAAGAACCCAACTTGCTGCTAATCTCAATCACAAATGTTACTGTTTCATATCGGGGAGGAATCGAGTGTGTGCATGATATTCTCATTATCAAAGGAAATGATATTTATACGGTAGGGAGCAAGATGGGCTATGTCCAAGGATAAGTTATGCAAACCAAAATTCACACAATTCTTCGAAAACGTCAAGTATATCTATTTGGATTATATATGGTAATTATCCTAGGTGTTCACTATGGACAGAACTCTAGGCCAGAGGTGGGCAAGGTTTTTGGACCCAGGGGCTCAAAATTTTGCCCACCTAGACTTGCGGAGCATGTATGAGTTTACTTGAAAAGTTACATTTATGAACAACATTTACAGTGGTACAGAAACAAAAGTGAAAAACGGTGGTATAGAAACAAAAGTGAAAAACAATAATTCTTGTGCTTGAATAAGCCTAAATTTAATTGCAATCTCAACATAATTCTCAACCCATTTTCATTAAAACATCCAAATTTTAGTTCGGCTGTCACAATTGTCACGACAGATTTGAAATGAGAAGGTTAATGAAGGGCATTTGGCATCAACAGCTAACGCCATTACTCTTTGTGTAATATCTGTCAATTTGACAAACTCATGCAAACAAAAATTAGTCTTTAATAATTTAGATATCAATCTCCACCAATTAAAGTGCAGGGAAGGGATAAATTGAAGCTACTGGCTGCACGTGACCGCATGTGAAAAGCCAAGAGATGAAAGTCTTCGGCAACCCAAAATGTATCGTACACAGACTACGATCGTAATCTAACAAGTTCGATGCACTATACAGATTTTAATAACATCATGTATACGTAGTGCATGCATGATTTAGTTAAAAGTAGAAATTTATGGCAGCATCAGGCGGACCAGATTTAATCCCCCAATTGGCTGAATTGGGCCCGCGGGCCGTAGTCTGTCCATCCCAGATCTCGGCAGTGCAGCCACTGACAATCATGTTTTTTTATTTTTAAGAATGAAATTTTTTTTGCGCACTCAGCCATTTTATCTAGCTTTTTTATTTTGGATTTTTCGGTATATATGGTTTTTGACATCTATAACAAAATTTTTGGTACAAAGTGTTGTTTAACTATTTTCTAATCATAGTTTTAACTGATTGGATTCTTGTATGTGACATGAAAGTTATGCTTATCTACTGTTAGTGTTCTCTATGTATATTTGGTAAATAGGTTACTTTTTATACCACAATGTATATCACATATATTACTCTATGAGCATTTTATAAACTGCAATATCCATGAGCTATTCTTATATGGGGCAATATATATTTCATCATTGATATTTTTACAATTATCGGACTTGCGTTGACCTTGACAAGCTCCATGATCTATTTTTTCCAAGATTTTTTTTTACTTTAAGAATAAACTTCATATAAATGACTTCAAAAATTTAAAAAGATGACAATTTATGATAAGCCAGATGTAGGTTTGCGCCTTGTAAGAATGGTTATAAGCAGTTGAGAGAACTGAGGCTGTTATCTAAACAAACCTGTATAGTGTATAGGCAAGTCCAGATTCTAATAAAAAAATTCTATATAGCTTTGCCTAATGAACACTGCAATGACAATTGTACTCGTAATGTCGTTTAAATGTCTTTCGTCACCGACACAACTTGCCGACATATCAAGCAATTTTCTCCCCCACATCCAGTTAAAAATCTGTTTGAATTGGTCAGCTTTCTTTTCAAACTCATGTTTACAAAACAACTTACAAATAACTGCAGATTGATTGATTATTAAATTTGAGGTACAGAAGGGTAATTACGAATATCAAATTTTCTGACATAGGCGTCAGTTTTGGAAAAATTGTTTAGGGTGAATAATGCATGTTATTATCAACACTGTTTAGGGTGGTTACAAAAACACCAGGCATGATTTATATTGTTAGGCCATATCATTAATATTTAGTGACAGTTGTGATTTAACAATATTAATTTTATGACGAAACAACACGAAATGCATTTTTATAATACTTTCCGAATATGACGCGGGCCACAGATAATGAAGTGGCGGGCCACCTGGGTTTGGACCACCCTGATATAGGCCATGCCTGGGCTGGGAGAGCGAGGGGGTTTACATTTAGTTGGATCTGCAGGTTGGTGTTTATCATAGATATGTTAAATGCTCGCGTACAATTGAGCTAATATTTTATATTCACAGTTCTTATGGGTGCACTGGTTGTCGGTGTGTTAACCCTGGATATGCTGGTTCAACCCACATCAGCATTATTCAATTTGTAATGTAAAGGTTATTATTATTGCGATAATATGCATATAGGGGTACTCCCGTGGTAAGTGAACCAAAATTGCGGGCACCGGAAAGTAGTAAGTGTACCATGTTAGGGTTAACCATAATTTGTTGTACCATAATTTCTGGTACAAACACTACGGGAGTCACTCGGCTAGTCCCCGAACTCGTAATATAACTAAAATAAGTAAAAATGGAATTAAAATTATGGCCTTAGCCCGGTACACATTCTATGTTTAGGTGTTCGCCATTTTGGTTCTCATACAACGGGAGCGGTGAAAATATTGATGAAAAAACACGACGATATATAAACACTGACTAATAGGTCTTTAAGCTTATGAGCATTGTTAAAATATACGCCTGTGTTATGCTCGAAGGAGCAGTGGAAATACAAACAATTGAGTAACAATCACGAACATATTTTAACCCGGTTTGACTAGTTTAGCCTAATTACAGCGAAATTAAACTTTTAGCTGATTTGTCACGAAAATTACTTATACAAGAATCGTGACAGATTAAACTTGAAACTATTAAAATAGTTTGGGGGACATTTTGTAAATCCGGTGTAATATGAAAAAAACAAATCACTTTGTGTTACGAGTCGCCATTGAAGTCTGTAATTGTAAATAAATTTAAATTACGCAACAATATGTATCGTTCACTGCTCCGCAATCAAGTAGCGATGAATAAATACCCTTCAAATTATAAAGGTGTTGTTTATTCGGACCACAGCCCCCTACACACCCCTGCGTTGTCGGAATAGCATCGCTAGTACTTTTCCATTATGTTCACCTTTGTCCCAGGCTGACAAAGTAAATAAATCTATTTCGCAATTTGAGGTTCTTTATGTTCAGACGTTGTGTCGATAAGAGTAGTCGCTGTATTGACACACGAAGGATGAGGTTTTTATAAATTTAGCAATGAGAAGAGAAGGTTTAATACCAGACCACAGGCCAAATAAGGAAGCAGAAGGATATTCGCAGACCAGCGGCAAAGTACGACATGACTGGGGTTCAGGGCGCTTGAAGGAAAAAAGGCTGCAAGCTTGATTTCATATACACCTAGCATCGCAGTTTGGTCTGTAATAAAATAAGGTGACAAAATAACCGAGGAATAACAAGCACGACATTCAACAGGTAATTTGCAACTGATGGCGACTAATGAAGTTACTTGCTTATCCGGCATACGGCCTCGTATAAATGACTACCCATGCCTTGTTTTGTTATACAAAAACATCCTGATATTTAAAAAACGAAATGCCAACAAAGTTTAGTTGTGTATTTTTGTACATACGTGTAATTGGGGTTGCCTCGAAATCAGATGTTCAAAACGATTTGTTAGGGTTTATAATTGCGTTGATAGAAAGACATATGCTAAAAAAAATAATTTTTATATCAGGAGAAATGACTTCCAAAACTTGAGCATACATTCGCCAGAAAATTCCGCTTTAACAAAGTTTTAGCGATGTTGAGGGCTACAATTTAACTGGGCCATAACATGGATTCACTTTCATTTGACATTTTTTAACATGTTTGTTTGAACGTTCTATGAATTGTATGAAAGCGTGAGTACGATTTTTGCCCATAACATTAGGTAACGATCTAATGATTGAACAAATAAAAGATGTGTTTCGAAGATGTTGTTTCCGTATAATGTTGTTGTAATATTTCACAAGCTTAAGAAATAATTCAGGACTTTGCCCCGCCTCAAAATATTCATGCTCACTAAAACAAACAATTGCACAGTGTAATATTTTCGTGGGGGGAAAACTGGCTACGAGCCATAATTATATAATATGTTATAATTTCATTAAATACGTCAAGTCTCAACAATCACAAGCAAAGATGAAAGCAGTCGGCGAGCAAAGTATTGATAGTGTGATTTGGAAAAAGAATCTGATGCTATCAAGTAATCAAGCTTATGATATTTCAGGGGTCGCACATTAGTGTTCCCTCTAAGAAAATGTTACACTGGGCGGAAGTTTGTTTTACTGCACATTAATATTTATTGCTGAGCAGAGTCTTGAATCAGGGGTTTGCAATCTTTATTAAAAGCGGGGCAGATTCCACTAAATGAGTGAAACTGAGGGGGCACCATTGTTTAACATACCGGTAGGCTTTCTTGTAGTAGTTCCAGGCGCAAAATTTTGGTTATTGATCTTATGACATGCGGTGTTTCCTTTACACAAGCTCAAGTATAGCACTCAGATTTAGGCTTTGCAACGCAAAAAAATGGAATTACTCGCACATACTAGATTAAACAAAATTAAAAACCTGTTTCGCGGGCCACACACTCATAATTGGCTCGTGTACACTCCTTTCTTAAATGATTAACATACTATGTGAAATATTACAATATAGAATGCGCTGGCATTGTAGGCTCGACTGAAAATAGCCCGTTCCAAATGATTTCCCAGAATTCAAGGCACTTGGTATGTGACATTACAATGAGCAGTGGCAAGCGAGTGGCGAGCATTCTAGCTAGGCATGAAAATTTAACTGCACAAATGGTCTTCTGGCAATGCGTAATCGCCTAGTTGCCCACCCTGGAGGGCCCACCTTGTTGCTCATAACTTAGCTCAGAGATGGGCTTACTTCTGATTGAGTACACATAATGCAACACCATAATTCCAAATAGTTTCGGTAGCTCTTGGCATTTCAGTGGTTGCTTGTGACTTAGCTTGTATGTGAATTTCCTTCACTATTAGGTAACTGCGTATAATGCACCACCAATATTTTCAATAGCATTTGACATATAGATGGTTGCCCGTTGGCCGATCGGAGATAAGTCTCTTTCATGAGTAAGGGCTTGTAATGCTGCCTTAGTTCGAATTAGTATCTCTAGCTCTTGGAATTTCATGGATCTACGTACTTCACCTAAACATGGGCCTCTTTTAACTTATGAGCGAAAAAAGGAAAGCCAAGTTTGTCCATTATTGAAAAGTTAGCTTTGTCTCTAATAAGAGGAACATTGCAATGTGTGTTGTCTATAAGTTGTCTATTCTAAATCTAAATACTCGAAGTTGAAAAATTAGGTTGCTGTGTATGAATGTTTGAAAATCTCTGCACCCAGAGATCCTTATGACAAACTAGGATTTGACTTTTTTGTAACCTTGAATGTTGTTTCAACCTCTCTTTCTCTATATTATTGTATTGTAAAACTGAAATTCTCCAGTACTTCATATTTTAACCTAATATACAAATATCACAGAATCTAGTTAGGTGAGCATCTTGCTGTCATCTACACTTATTATTGAAGATTTGCCATTTGTTAAAATCTGCAAAATGCAAAAAATGGCTGAATTCAAAAAATCTGCAAAGATAACCCACTCATTGAATGTACTTACATCATTCAATGAACTAAAACAATCTGACTGCATTTGTAACTTCACAATCAAAGTTGGTGACAAATCTTTCAAAGTCCATCGAGACCTGCTTGGTGCAGTATCAAAGTACTTCAAAGGCATGTTTTCAAGTAACATGGTTGAGGCTCGGAATGGTTTTGTCATTATGAAAGACATCTGTGCTGATGCTGTAGGGCAGTGTGTAGATTTCATGTATACTGGTGAAGCAAATCCATCCATGGAATCTGTTGAGAATACTTTGTATGCTTCTCACTTAATGCAGCTTGATGTATTATCAGGTATATGCTTCAATTTCATGGAAACTAATCTGTCAGTGCAGCATTGTCTTCTAGCGGTCAGGTTGGCAAGATTTTATGACCATACTGAGTTACAAACCATTGCTGAGCAATTCATTGTGGATAATTTTCAGTCTCTGATTTTGGGTGAAGAATTTCTACATCTGAGCAAAGAAGAACTCGTATTTTATCTGCAAAAGTTGGATAAAAAGCATGAAGTAGTTTGGAATTCTGTAAGAAAATGGATTTCAAACAACAGTGAAAACATTGGATCAGAATTAATGGAGACTTTGCATTTTGAAGAATTTTCTTATAACTTTTTGCTTACCAATCTGCTAAACGATCCTTTGGTAGAACGTTCTCCAGATGCAAAAAGTTTTATCATCAAAATATTGCTTTCGAACATTGATGGGTTGAAAGAAAATTTGTCTCTGGACAATTTATTTATTTTGAGAAAGATTAATCGGATCGAAAACAAGGTTTGCTCAGAGAGTGTTAGAAAAATATTGAAAGAATTCGTGGCTCAAAATTTTGAACAGCTTGTACCGATGAATGAATTTATCGAGTTGGAAAAAGATGAAATTTTTTTTCTGTTCAAATCTAGGGAAACGAAATATTCTTCGGAGAAAATCAAATGGGAAGCTGCACTGAAATGGACCAAACAAAGTCGTCGTCATCAGAAATATTTTCCTGATTTGTTCGAGCTGATAAAACTTCAGGATATTTCTGAGGATTTTATTCGAAAAACAGTCAGAAATGAACCGTTAGTTAAAGAGTCGCATAAGTGCAAAGATTTATTGCTTGATATACTTTGCGCTCAGGAGAGAAAACTTGTACCACATATTGCTGTTTCAACAAAGACTGGCATAAAGGCTCTGAATCTCCAAACAAATCAATGGTCTAATTTGCAGTCGGATTATAATGTTGGCATTTATCTTGTCAATGTTGAGGGACGATTGTATGCTTCAGATGGGAATGAATTGTCTTTGCTACAAGATGGTCGATGGATTAAGAAGAACAAAATTGAGAGGAAGAGTGATGCATCAGATAAGATGATTTATCTCAAGGGTGGGATTTATATTATCAATTATGCTCAGCGTACAGTGCGATATGACATTGCCAAAGACAGATGGGATAAGAATTTGCCTTCATGTCCTCTTGATTATGGGTTTTGTGCTGCTGCCTCTGATGGGTTTATATATGCGATAGGGAGTTTGTCAACATGGAGTGAAGCAAAAGTATACGATCCTGGAACAAAGAAATGGTCTTCCCTACCAGAGATGATTCATGAAACATATTGTAGTGCAGCAGTTGTTTTTAAAAGTATGGTCTATGTACTGGGAAGTTGGGTGGGACTGAGCCATCATAACAATGTTCAATGTTATAATCCTGTTGTTGGCTCATGGACGGAAATTACAAAAATGAAGATGAAGAGAGAATGTTTTAGTGCCTGTGTTGTGGATAATAAAATGTATGCAGTCGGTGGTGCTAAAGGTGAAGGCCTGACTAAGGATTCTATTGAAACATTCAATGAAGAAACTG
Organism: Styela clava; assembly: GCF_013122585.1. Classification (NCBI taxonomy): domain Eukaryota; kingdom Metazoa; phylum Chordata; class Ascidiacea; order Stolidobranchia; family Styelidae; genus Styela; species Styela clava. The sequence continues at coordinate 143,639 of NW_024102700.1, forward strand.
GTGAATGGGAAATAGTCTGTGAAATGAATTGGCCCGAGGTTGAGTGGGTTCATTGCTGTAGCTTTTTTCGATAGATGTGAAATCATTAGTAAAAGTTGAAAATAATCACTACATTAACATTTGTATTAGGGCATTGGTGTATATTCAAGTTCAATGAACCTTCCCAGATAGATGTCTGACAATACTAGTTGTATCATTCACTTTTATTTCCCATTCCATCTTTCTATATTTGATGTTTTAAATTGCTACAAATATTTAGATTCCCATTGACTTCCTCAATCTCCATTTACTATAAATTGTGGATACAAAGTTTTCCTTATTTACAATTCCCAAAAAACTTCAGTATCAGACATATTTGCGACTTGGCTCACTTACTATCAATCAATTTAATTGCTATTAAAAGTGCAAATGTGATTTGAAAGAATCTCCTAATGTCATGTGTCAACAGTCAACTGAGTTTTAAATTGTCAAAGTCCTACTTGACAAAAAGTACTACTGTGTTCCAGCTCTACTTATTAATCCCCAGTTCAGTAAGCGCATGATGGAATGCATCGACTGAATAAATGAACTTCTAGGAACATATCATGTCATTAGGTCATTGGCATTGATATGACTGTAACAAATTCGTCCTGAACAAGATGTTGGTTTTTTCTTTCTTATTAAGTTTGCATTGGATATATTTGGCTACTAATATGGAATACTAAATATGGTTTTCGTGGAATATTTTAATAATATTTATATTTCGTTTATTATACTGTTCAGTTTCATGTTATCTCCATATGCCTTTGCCCTATTTTTGATGTCATAGTTCATCCAATTCTGTATTTTGTGAGAAAGAACGATGAAAAGTTTTCCTCAGGCTAAAAATAAGCACCTGTTGGAGGATGCTTTTGTGAGTTACTTTTTTAAATGCTAATTTCAGTTTTTCCTATATTTAGCTGTTATATAATTGATGTTTTCTTTTTTTCTGATTTGTTTTTATTGGACACTGTTAGGGCAAACTGTGCATTTTCTTAACCAAATATTTACCCTTCGTAAAAATCCCCCAAGTTTGATTGAACTGTTTTTGTAGCTATCTTCACATACAGGGTGATAAAAAAAATTACGCAAAATTAAGGTATAATTTTTTGTGATGGCAACGTTAAAAAGCGTCAGTCGTGAAATAAATAAATGTCATAAAAAGTGTTAATCGTCAAATGTTTTAAGTAGCATTCCATCTTAACTTCTGTTAATTATGCGTTACTTTTTTAAAACCCTGTATTTTATAGCTTTTATTTTACACTGTATACTGAAATAGCAAGTTGTGCATACTCCTGGATATTCTGATTTTCTTCCCCATTCATTTTGATCTCTGCACTTGATACTTTGAAATAAATTTTTATATTATCATTTCTCGGAATACTCAAAAACACTTTAAGATTGAATTTCTATTCTTTGCACTTCAAAAATGTATTTTTATCACTAAGTAGCTTTTTATTTATTTTGGTGGCAGAACAACTAATTTGATTGTGTGAATTTGTTATCGAATGTAAATATAATTATTATTTTTTCAGTGATATAGAATAAAACTATAACTGAGTTGCCAGTAATCTGTCTACAAAGACAGAACTGGTTGAAGTCTTGTGTATTGAAGAAGAATTGACAATTCAGTCTCCCACACTCAAATTTGTTTGAAACGATGTCTCAAAACCCTGATTCTGGACATGTAAGCTTATAATATGAACAAACACGTGCACAATCTTCAACGAATTTCAACCCACTCACCAGTTAGGTACATGCTCACAAAAATAAACTTCCTCAACCCATGTGAAGCCAAAGACAGTACACATATCATTTTTGAATAAACTTGAACCGTTGAAGTTATATTTCTCAGATTACATATTCTCGACTTGCAAATGGTCAATATATGATGTTATCGAGTTATGCAGAATTCCTGTTGCACAGAAATTTGTAATTGTTCTCCCAGGACAAGTATTTTCTCAGCCAATGACACGAGGCCACACTACCATTATACACCAACACCGGGACATACAGCTTCACAATCACGATGTCTCAACATGTCCTCCGATCCACGAACCCAACTGCATACCCTAAAGCAGGGGTGTGCAACCTTTAATACACGATTTTCATCGTTAGAATATGAAATTCTGACTCTGTGAAGTTTGGAAATACGACTTGACACCTCAGTTTCATATGTATAGATAAATATATTAGCTTAGCATGTATACGATACTGCTACTTGCTTTTATTGCAATCATCTCGCCTCATTATGTCATATTTACCTTTACAAGTTCTACGATCTATTCTTTGCAATTTTATTCACTGACTTTCATTAAAAAAATTCATTTAAAATGTATTTGTACGAAACCAATGTGGCAATTGCCGTTTCAAATGGGGTAGTGGATTGAGCGTTGAGGAGGATAATGATATGGTCATTTTTGAATAATCTATGTTTAGCAGTTTTTACAAAAAAATGTTATTTATAAGTAAATGGATATTGGTTTTCATATTTTGTATATTTGAAAATCTAGTAAGTTTTATTTATAAAAAACATCTCGCAAAAATGCTGGTAAATCCTAGTGACCTAGTGCTATATCTTATGTGTGTGTATCCGAAACGAAGTTAATTGCTAACTAGCGTGGATCGCTACACGATCAAGCCGTATACCTAAGGACCCAAGGATAAATCTAAAAGAAGTAATTATTGTGGGTATCAATGCTCGATTGAAGCGCACATCATTCACATTTGGCATTCCTCCTCGGGCGACACAATTTTTTCCTGTGGCTGCATTTTTCGCGCCCAGGTTGCGCATCCCTGCAGTGTTCCCTCTAGGAAAATGTTACACTGAGCAAAAGCTTGTTTTACTGCGCATGATAATGTTAAGGCTGAGCAGAGTGATAAATAATTTACAAGCTATGTGAGATATTACAATATTATATACATTCAACTCAAATAGCTTCTCGAAAGGCGACACCGGCCAGCGCTGGTATTGTAGAATCGGCTAAAAATAGTCTGTTCCAAATGATTCTAAAGAAATCAAGATACTTAGAGGTAACAGACGCGTGTGTGACATCACAATGAACAGTGGCAGGAAAATTACACGAGAAATATGGAACAGGCATGAGTCGGAGCCACGCTATGAAAAAACGTAATGTTGCAAGTGCATGAGAATGATATTCTACTGCGTGAATGGTCTGGCGGCACTACGCAATGACGCAGTTGCGCACCTTAGAAGGAACCTTGCATCCCTGCCATAAATTCAAAATAACCAGCACGCGGAAAATTGCCGACGTGTGCGACTTATTTGAAATCGCTAATTTGTCAAATAGTTATCGAAAAGAATCAGACCATATCGCGTCTTTCGCTCTGAACAAGGCCGTGTAAAAGAAGCGACTGATATCTGACGATTTAAATGATTTATTATATGTGACATTTTGTATATCAAATAGATTAGAGAGATAGATGATAATTTAGTTTCAAGTCCGCAATGGTACAAAAACGACGACACACAGGACTGAAACTTATGGAAATTGAGCAAAACTTCCATTTGGTTTAAAAACACCAGACATAAAAGTACTTCAAGAGAAATTTCACCTTGTGATATTTAATATATACAAAATCACGATCGGATACTCAAGAATCAGGTTTTAAGTTTGTGATCATTGCGATAATATACAAATATAAATGAAATACACTATGTATAAACACTCACTAATCGGGCTTTAAGCTTGTGAGCATTGTTAAAATATACGCCTGCTGTGTTATGCAAGCAGGAGCAGTGGGAATACAAACAAATAAGTAACAATCACGGACATATATTAACCCTGTTTAAATATTTTAGCCTAATTTTAGCGAAATTAAACTTTTAGCTGATCTGTTACAAAAATTGTTTATACGCCAAATTGAAATTTATTAAAAAAGTTCAGGTGAAATTTTGTAAATTAGGTGTAATGGAAAAAAAGATCACTCTGTGTCACCATTGAAGTCTGTAATTGTAAATTAATTTAAATTACGCAACATTATGTATCGTTCACTGCCCCGCAATCAAGTATAAATTCCGTTTAAATAACAAAGATGTTGTTTATTCGGACCACAGCCCCCTACACACCCCGTCGCCAGTACTTTTCCATTAAGTTCACCTTTGTCCCAGACTGACAAAGTAAATAAATCGATTTCGCAATTGAGGTTCTTTATGTTCAGACGTTTTGTCGATAAGAATAGCCGCCGTATTGACAGACGAGGGACGAGGTTTTAGATATTTAGCAATGGGAGGATAAGCCGATAAAACTGTTTAATCTCGTAATCTCTTTTAATCCGGTTTATAGTCCAGGTCGGAAGTTCTTCATTCTGAATTACAATATATTATTCAGTTTAATATTCCAGATACACAGGCTTGTGTCCTTGTATCTTAGCTCTTGTGAATAGTTTTGAATTTAGAAAATTAGGATCAGTGTTATGAATATTCATTTGTTGGTTGATATTATAGAATTCTAGTTTAAAATTTATTTAGTTATTTGTTTCCTAAATTGACATGTTAAACAATTTTACTTTGGCAAGCTCTATTTCGTGATGGTGACGGTGCAGTGACGTAATTTTTCGATGAAGTAGTCAGGTAAGGTCAGGAATGATATATGCAAAAATTGTTACGTCACGCCCATTAGAAGTTATTGTAGTAAGAAACCACACGAGACCCAATTTATGATTGATTTTAAATAATGGCAATTTTTGATGATGCAAACAGTCAATCACATGTTCGTTCTCGAGTATGAACCCAAACAATGTTCTGAATGGAATGATTGATAATGCTTAGCTTGTATAGGTTTGTTCAAATATATTGGTATGAATGACATTTTTTAAAATTATCAATAAGATGTCAGGACTCAGGACTGAAGGGCATGCTCCAATATTGAAGGTAGATCTCAACCTTTTTTTTCTATTCGTGGCACAAGAATTCTGTGACTTACTAATTTCTCTTGCTAGGGAAAGAAAAACTACAAAAAATATGAAAAAAAATCTTTGCGCAAAAACAGACCATTTTAAAGTTTAATAAATAAAATAAAAATTAAGACTCAGTGACAATAAACAGCATCAACATTCATTGCCACTACAATCAAAATTTAACTATAGTAACACAAATGAAACTAAATTGTTCAATAAACTTATCAATTTTTAATAGGGCTGGGCCCACCTAGCATGTTTCTGTGACCCCGCAGTGGGGTATCGCCCACGCCACAGGTTGAGAAACAGTGGTCTAAATCCTATTGGGGTGAATATACATTTATCAGGAACAGCGTGGACTAAACAGTTAGGAATAATGAAGGGCATGATCCATCAGTTACTGTAGACTAGGCTGCGATCCAGAAGTATGTGTACCAATATGGAGGTACCGTAATTAATTTTGTTCGCCTACTCAGAGGTGAGTTCCATTTACTACTAACTCAGTGTGCATACTGCATTATCGTATTTATAGTTATTGTAGCTCTTGACATTTCAGTGGTAACTCTGATCTGAGATGGAACTTTTTTACTTCCGAGCGAGGGCCGAGGGCTTGTAATGTGCTGCATTAATTCTAAATGGTATCTTCAGCTAGCCCTTTAGAATTTCACTTAAACATGGACAAGGGCTCATAACTCACCACCATAATTCAGAATAAAATCAGTTGCTCTTGGCATTTTAGTGGTCAGACGTAACGTTGCACGGTATTCCGTCTCCTACAATGCGCGTAATGCACTTTGAAATTTCTAAATAGTTTCTGTAGCTATTGGCGTTTGAGTCACCAGTTCCTACAGTCATTATTCTACTACTGAGTGAGTGCGCATAATTTACAACCAAACATTGGTATGACTGACAGGAAAGTCAAGCCAATCTCTCCTTCTCTATCTTTTGTTGCAAAATTAAAATTCTCCAATACTTCAAATATTTACGTAATATACAAATATCACAGAATCTAGTTAGGTAAGCATCTTGCTGTCATCTACAGTCTACACTTATTATTGAAGCATTGTTTTTTGTGAATCTCTTCAAAGATACAGAAAATGGATGAATTTAAAAAATCTGCAAAGATTACCCACTCATTAAATGTACTCACATCATTCAATGAATTGAAACAATCTGAATGCATTTGTAACTTCACGATCAAAGTTGGTGACAAATCTTTCAAAGTTCATCGAGACCTGCTTGCCGCAGTATCAAAGTACTTCAAAGGCATGTTTTCAAGTAACATGGTTGAGGCTCGGAATGGTTTTGTCTTTATGAAAGACATCTGTGCTGATGCTGTAGGGCAGTGTGTAGATTTCATGTATACTGGTGAAGCAAATCCTACTATGGAATCTGTTGAAAATACTTTGTATGCTTCTCAGTACATGCAGCTTGATGTATTATCAGGTATATGCTTCAATTTCATGGAAAACAATCTGTCAGTGCAGCATTGCCTGCTAGTGGTCAGATTGGCAAAACTTCACGATCGTACAGAGCTACAAACCATTGCTGAGCGATTTATTGTGGATAATTTTGAGTCTCTAATTTTGGGTGAACATTTTCTACATCTGAGCAAGGAAGAACTCATATTTTATCTGCAAAAGTTGGATAAAAGGCATGAAGTAGTTTGGCATGCTGTGAGAAGATGGATTTCAAACAAAGGTGAAAATTTGGATCAGAATTAATGGCGACATTGCATTTTGGAGAGTTTCCCTATAAGTTTTTGCTCACTGATTTGTTAAATGATTCTTTGGTAGAAAGTTCTTCAGATGCAAAAAGTTTTGTCATCCAAAAATTACTTTCGAATATTGATGGGTTGAAAGAGAATTTGTCTCTCGACAATTTATTCATTTTGAGGAAGATTAATCGGATCGAAAACAACGTTTGCTCAGAGAATGTCAGAAAAATAATGAAAGAATTCATGGCTCAGAATTTTGAACAACTTGTACCGATGGATGAATTTATTAAGTTGGAAAAAGATGAAATTTTTTTCTTGTTCAAATCTCGGGAAACGAAATATTCTTCAGAGAAAATTAAATGGGAAGCTGCACTAAAATGGACCAAACAAAGTCGTCGTCATCAGAAAGTTTTTCCAGACTTGTTTGAATTGATAAAACTTCAGGATATTTCTGAGGATTTTATTCGGCAAACAGTCAGAAATGAACCTTTGGTTAAAGAGTCGCATAAGTGTAAAGATATATTGCTTGATATTCTCCAAGCCAAAGCTCAGGCTGGTAAACTTGTCCCACATATTGTGGCATCAACAACGACTGGCATAAATGCTCCGAATTTCCAAATAAATCAGTGGTCTAGTTTGCGGTCCGATTATGATGTTGGCACGCCAACCCTTTTCTGGGTTTGGTGCCGCCTACCAACGAACCAACGCACCAGCGTTTAAACCTTTAAAATCTGCATTTAAGGATTTCAGTTTTGGATCTTCTGCTCCTGGAGTTTCGTTACCATCAGGTATTTGGTAGTTACATTGCGATGTAGGGCAGCGTTTCCCAAGCTATTTCGGCCACGGAACACTTACGATTTTTATCTCGCCTCGCGGTACACCAAAAAAACAAAAAATAAAAGGGTAAGATTGATAAAAATATATGGTGTAGTGCATCGATTCCCAAATAGGTGACGAGTTGCCAAATGCAAATGTGGAACTCAGTTTCGAAAACGCTCATTTAGAGTAAAGTAAATGATAGTTTTTTATAGTGTCTGTCTGTTTTTTTTGTAGGTGGGTTTTTTGGAAGCATCCCGTTTGGGGCGGTTACAGCAACGAGTAATTCTCAGCCATTCGTAGGATCTAATTCGGCGTCAGTACAGTCGTCTCCATTTAGACAATCTTGTTCTACAGAATCTACTGGACTGTTTGGCTCCAACCGCAATCCTCCACCTCCGTTTCGGTCTCAACCGACGAACAACGCAATTTCTGGAATTCCAAAACCTTCGTTTGCTTTTGGTGCACCTTCAAATAATGAGCCTTCTCAACAAAAAAACCCAGGTAGTTCAATTTTCAGCTCATTTTGTTATGTTCGTCAATATATCTTTGTTTTTGAACCTCTCTCCAATCTTTGAGCTATTCATGGCTGACATTGACAGAATAATTTGGCCTGAGCTTCCAACTTTAGGTTGAAAGAAGTATTGACACAACTCCCAACTCCAAGAAAATCGAGATTTGTCAACAAAAACTTTGGCATATGTGAGTGCCTCTTGACTTGAGGTTTAAAAATATAACTTGTACCCCAGTATCGATGAGAAGTAGGCAAACTCACGACTAAACAGCCCTTTTTATAGCAGTGATTTCCAACCTTTCCGAAGTTGTGAACTTTCGTACATACATCGAAATTTAGCCAAGTCTTGTTTTTTCAAACTTGACAATTTCACAGACCAAGTTCAGCAAATCTTCTCTTCCTAAATATTTTTCCTTCTACTTCAGCTTTTGGTGGATTTCAATTCGGAGGGAACAACGAACAGAACGCTGCACCTGCGCAACAGAGTGGCTTCAATTTTTGTGAGAGCAGTGCGGCCCTGTGTTTGGAGGAACGCCTAATAAACCTCCACCAGCTTTTAATGCCAGTGGGTAGATCTGGATTTAATGTCTTGTAACTGTTTAGGCTAGATATGTATGAAAATCAACGGTATTTAATATTGTTAGAATTTTCCCACCTCCACTCTAAACAAGGCTGTGGGCAAACCTACATCAAACGCTGGAAATCTCAACAAGCTGATGTGTCTTAATTTGTTCGAGAACTCGAACGCAAATCAGGTCAAGAGGTCAAATTTAAATCAATACTTGCTCCGATGCCAAGCTTGATGAGGGCGCAATGAACATGGTTATTGACTGAATATCAAATTTGTAACATCGTTTGGGTTATAACGTCCTCTTTTGTATAACAGACGGTGCTATGTTCTCACTGAAGAGAGACTGTCTGTTTGTTAGCTATTATTAAAAATTAGCATTGTTGTGGGCTTTTACTGTAGTCAGGTGAATTAAGTGTAATCGACTTTACATCTAACATCGAGGTGTTAACATTCCTGGTTCAGGGAGTCCTAACACTAACCCTAGTATGATCATAAGATTATCAGATCTAACTCTAAAAACTACCATTTTCTTTCAAAAATAACCAGCCCCGGCTGCCCCAGCAGCAGGATTTCAGTTTGTCAACTCTTCATCCAATCAAAGCAATGGCATGTTACAGTTTGGAACCGGATCTAACCAGTCGAAATCAGAACAACTTGCTGAAAACAAATCAGGATTGTTTGGTTTTGGTGGAAATAATCCACCAAGCAAAAACACACAACAGCAACAATCAACTGGATTTACTTTTGGAGGTTCTGCAGCCACGTCTTGCAGTTTTTCGTAAGTTAAAGAGTTTCTTTATGTAATTATTTTTATTTGCCTTTTACTCGAAATAAGCATCCACTACTGTTTAATAGGACATTTTCCTATATGCATCATTTGATTCAAACTGGGCTTTACATAAACAATCACTGATATGTATGGGCATGGGTGGGCACGGTTTTTAAACCAGGGGCCAACAATTTTGCCCACTAGAACTGGCGGGCCATGCAAGTGTGACATAAAATATGAACAATATTTACAGTGTTACAAAAGTAAAAGGAAAAAACAATAAGCCTATTGCCAGAACTGAATTTAATCGTAATTTCAACAAATTCCTTGAGCTAAAGCATCAAAATTCGGTTTTCGTTTGGTTGTCCCATCATTAGGCGGGCCAGATTGAATTGCCCAGCGAGTCGAATTTTACCCATGTCAATGTATAGGTCTACTATATTTTGGAATAACGGAGGTCTTCTCATTCAGCATTTCGTACTAACAAGAATGAATTTTATTATTCACCTCTTCCAGTGGTTCTTCTCACTCTGAACAACAAGAGTAAATTTTAAATTCTACTCTCTTTTATTTCAGTGATTCTCAACCGGCTACATCTCAGAACGCTTTCATCGGAAGTACGCCAAACGCAAACCCATTCAATTCCGCAACTCCCTCTGCTACCTCGGGGCTTAGACGGGTCAGACAAGCCAGAAGAAGACTTAAAAAATGTAAATGAAATCATAACGGGTGAATGTGTTTTGAAAGTGATATAGCATAACAGTACGAAGAATAATGCTTGTATTGGAAATTGCTTTTACCATTTGAAAAAAAGGGGGTCATTTTGATCTGCCTCCATGTCACAATAATGCTGAATGAATAAAAGACAAAAGAAAAAGTCCGAGGTTTTTTGATCTGATCGAAACTACGTTTGGTTTGGACATTGTATCTTTTTTGAATTGTTTACTTACAGCAGTGATATCCAACCTTTTCGAATCAGGTCAAGAAGTCAAAATTAAACCAATACTTGCTCCGAGCTTGACCAGATCGCTTTCAACAAAAGTACGCCAAACGCAAATCCATTCAATTCCGCACCTTCCCCTGTCACCCCGAGAAGTGGACGGGTCAGACAAGCCAGAAGAAGATTTAAAAAATAAATGAAATCATATCGGATGGATATGTTTTGAAGGTTATATAGCTTAACAGTATGAAGAATAAAGTATTGTATTGGAAATTGCTCTTACCTTTTTAAGAAATTTTGTCATTTTGACCTGCCTCCATGTCACAATATTGCTGACTAAATAAAAGACAATATCAAAATATCAACAGTATCTTTTTTCGAATTTTTTCCGCCAAATTAATGTTAGCTAATCACGTGGCAAACGTAGTCGCTCGTTGGACTATAAAAAGTCCAGCAGCAGAAATATGCGACTATATTTTGGTGTCGTCCAAAACGTGGCCAATGATACCCCCCTGCCTGTTTATCGTATATTTTTCTATAATTTTGTTTCTTCGCGTTTTTGCTGTCACCTCGTCATTAGCTAACACTGAAAGTTCTGATACATATTTTTTTTTTTTGCTTTTCCATTTTTTAATTCTCTGTCGCATCATATTTTTTCTTTGCTTGTATGCGATTACCACAGCTTAGCAGGTAAATATTACGTAATTTTTTTTTTTTTTCAACAGCATTTTTTTATATAAATAATGCGTTTATTTGTCAGTTTGATTCAAGTGATTTTCTATCAACGACAGACTACTTTAGTTAATATTTTCCATCCATCCATTACGGCAACCATGTTATGCTTTTTGCTTCATATTATCCATTTGCTTTCACTTTTTTCATTTGCAACATAATAAAGTTGATATTAATTATTTAAAAAAATTGAAAATATTTTATGAAATTCAATGCTGCAAAAAAATTGTATTCAAATAAACTACTTTTGTAATTCAATCTGAAATTGACAAGGCTTTTGATGCCACTTTTGAGTTTGAATGTGGATATTTTTTTATTATCTACATAATTTACTCATTGTAAGTCATGTCATTCTGCACCAGATGACTCAAATACCTGACCATTTTATATTTTGTTTTAATTGTTGTGCCTATATATATATTTCATAATTTGAATGTTCAGAATTATAGTTCTGTTGGAGTGAAACTGCTTTAATCAAATGGATGGTCTTATGGTTTCTCTGAAATTTAGACTTAGATTATTTTCAATAAAAACTGAAATACTTCTCAGTGGAAATTTTGCTTTTTGAAAGATTGAAATATGACCTTGTAGAATTCAAAATTCAACTTTAATAAAAGCATGTGAAACTCTGGCTTTGCAGAATGTGACTTCAGCTCCGCTAACCAATAGGTGGAATACCTGGCTTATTCAACTTTTGTGCCTATATATTCTAAAATAAGAATCTGCTAAATCATTGTTTTTGTCATATTTAAAATTTTGATTTTCTTCAAAAATGCTGATTTTATAGATCTTTGATTTATAACTTCTATATTATATACTTTGAATTTAAATCACCCTGATGTTCTGGATATTTAAATGCAATTGTGTGTTTACTATCTAATAAATATGCAGGTAATAATTTCTCAGTGATATAGAAAAACTATAGCTAGGTTGTCAGTAATTTAATCACAAAGACAGAACTGGTTGAAGTCTTGTGTATTGAAAAAAAGTTGACACTCCAGTGACCCACACTCAAGTTTGTTCGAATCGATGGCTCGGAACCCTGGAACAGGATAGAATTTCCTTATTTATCGAGAATAAATAAAGTAATAAAGACAGCTTATATCAAGGTGGTCTGTTGTCGGCTCCGCGGGCCATAAATTTATTATTTTATTGTTCGCGGCCACAATAGTGCCAAGAATACGTAAACAGTGCAATACAAAATGAACATTTTTATTGTGCAAACACATAGTTATCAGACACAGCCATCTCAGGCTAATAAAATCCGCATTCGATTTTTAGTTTTCTATGATGCCTTTATTGTTAGCATATATTTCCGACCAAAAAGATAGAAAGCCAGATAATAATTTAGACTGCCAAGTACATCATTCAACTTCGCTATTTGCCTCAGCCAGCCATAACACTAGTCAATTCAGTGACATTAGTGATGTAACGAAATGTCAAAAGATTTTTCTGATAAATTTGATTACGAAACAACACGGAATGCGATTTATCGATTACTCTCCAAATGTGACGCGGGATAATGAAGCGGCGGGCCACATGTGGCCCGCGAGCCTGGGTTTGGACCACCCTGGCTTATATCATACCCGAGTAAAAGAAAAGCCTACAGACAGATTAATCGGTACTTCCGCAGTATGTGTACCATGTTAGGCCATACTTTTATTCCGATTTTCCTTATTTTAGTTCTATTACGAGTTCGGGAACTGTCTTTGTCTTTGTCAATAATTCTGTGGGTACATTTGCCTAGTTACAGGTTTTTAATCATTGGTCCAAATCCCAAGCCCACCATCTTACTTAGTGTGTAATAAAGAAGTAGTTCGCGGTTTGTTAAAAAAGAAATTATATCATTATATTTCAGTCGATGATTGTATAGGGTCTTGTTTTGAGAGAAAGACACGCATAAGCGCTGTTTAATATAAAAATTGCCATTTCGCTTTTTGCAGTAATCAATTTACCAACACTCAACCGAAGTCAGTCTGTATATCTAAAAATGACGGTTTTTGCGGACTGACTATTAGTAGAAAAAAAATCAAATATTGAAAATTGAATCAAATTTTATTTATATTTAATTTTGGGTAAGCTTATAAATTTTCGAATAAAGCACAAATCTTGTTTAAAATGAAATTGCTCACAGATTTTGAATTCTGGGGGCACAACTTGGACTTCGTATTTCAATCATTGTAAATCAAATCGACTTGACTTGGGAAAAATATGGGCCCAAGAAATGTGACACAAATTGACTCAATCAATCGAGTCTCCTTATTTACTGTTAGTACACCCACTAGACAAAAAATGTTTCTCTCACTCTCAAGTTTTTTTAGGGAATCCAGTGATGCAGATTTCATCAGCTCCTAATAGATATATAATTTCGTGAGCTTCTTTAAGAATCTGATCTATCGGTATTCACTAACAAGTAATTCCCTGCTATATTTCTTTGGCACGTCAGTGGTTGCCTATAAATTTTCTTAGAGATCACTTCATTTACCTTTGAGTAAGTCTGTGTGATATAGCTTTAAGCATATTTACTGTTACAAACATACAAGAAATTCATTTTATTGAATTTGTATCAATTATTTGTAAACTTTTAACCCTTGCTGGGGATGTGTTTATATATAGCGGTGATTAGAGTGTTGTACTTCTCAAATAAACTAGGTAAAAAAAATGCTTAACTGGAGAGATTCCGGTCCTACCATGAATAGCAGCTTTTTATATCTTAGAAACAGGTCGTCGTTGTGTAAGAAATGATAGCAGTACCAGCCTCTGTAATTCTCAAAATGCCATTTAATTTCGAGTGCTGCATGTCTTATTGGCATTCACGCATAAGAGTAGCTATCTTGGAATTTTAATTTTTGACCTAGTTGATGAAAAAATGACGACAAATTGTGAAAAAATAGCAAATTTCCATAGGCATTATTGGCCCCATTTTTTCTGATTTCAATTATATAGCATTCCCTTGGTTGCTTAGATATCTGTCTTCTATGCACGTGACTCTGCCTTAAACAAATTTTCCTCAACAAAATCGTAGGTCAAAATAAGATTGATTTGGTCTAGTTGCTAGTTGTCAAATCAACCTAAAATAAATTTTGTTTGTGGATTCATAAGCTCTGATTCGCTGTTCTGACTACTAAAAAGCACATCTTGGTATAGACAATGAAACGGCGATACGGCGGAAGGGCATCAAATTCAGCCGCCACACTTTCCAGCCAAATTATCGGCAACAAGTGAACAAAAAAATCATTCAAATTTGTTTACTGTGGTCAGTGGAGCATGAATGGCCAGAAGAATTCTATCCTAGTACCAATGCTTATATTGTCAAATATTCATTCATATTTGTCAAATATCACTCAAGCTGGTGTCTTACATGTTTCATGCATGTCACTGATTTGTTTATTTAATAACGGTAAAAACCAAAAATTGTTTTGAGCAAGCTTTTATATATATATAAGTGGCTTGCAAATGATATCCTAGTAATTCTAATTTTCTCCACCTACTCTGGGTAAAGCTTAAAACCTCAAAAAGTTTTTTATATGTTCGTGAAAGGCCGAAACCATTTTATACATTCTGATATTTTCAGATATTAAATATATTCTAAATTGAACCATTCAACAAAGAACTTGCGCAAACTAATATATATTCAATGAAATGGACGTTGATAATGCAGAAATATGAACATTGTTTTATAGTTTGTGTATTTTCTACAGTTATTTTGAGTTGAATGTCAATTATCAGTCCGACTGCCTTATTTTAATTGCTTGAAATTGCAAAATTTTGGATAAGAATACTTTGAATTATTCCTAAAATCAGTGACTTACTAGATCCAATATGAATAATTTTTAATGTATTCAATATGCTTAGGACACCCCCGCCCACATATGCTTAAATATGCAAGGCTCGTTATAAGTCATTGATATAACAGGGCGAGTGCACAATCAATCTTATCAAGAGAACATGTTGTTAAGATAAACCATACTGGTGCTACAGTAAAGAGGAAATCAATGTTTTCAGGAATTCAAGTCTTAATCAATGTCAGATCACACAATGACAAAACTGATATTTCTCAGCAACATTAAATTAAATAAATAAACAATGGCTCAAGAGTATACATATTTAAAGTCTATCATACTTCGTACAATTTATGTTTGACCAACCCTGGAGTATCAATGAAAGATATAAGACGGCATTATTGTTGGTGTCAAATTATATATGCTGTTAATGCCCCACCACAGCATTTTCTTTCGAAAGTCGATAGGGCGGCATATTGATATAGCGAATCCACGGCCTCTTGTCCATTTACCAGTCCATGTTGGGTATGGTATTAGTTAACCAGTTATTTGTTTTCGCAATCATGGTTTGAATAGACTCATGGACTCATATAGTTTCTAAATCCTGTGGCTTTTCAGTGCTCAGCTGTAACTTTGCTCAGAGTTCTTCCTTTATTATTAGTAAATGCGTATAACCTTGCTTTGGCAAATATGTTAGATTGTTTAACTTAACACCAAAGATCAGAAATTCAGTGGTGGGGCAA